>SEYY01013609.1:0-40000 GCA_009176605.1 Armadillidium nasatum
TAATATATATATATATATATATATATATATATACAACTATTACATCTGATTCGAATGCAGCATATGTAAGCCAGACTGGTCTACAATTGAAATTAAGGATTGATAAGCATAGAGGAGTTTCCATTAGAACAGATCATCCTCATTGCTCTCCTGTACACTCTGCCATAAAAGACCATCCTCTTATCATACCCACCCTTTTTCTTTCATTAAATTTCTGTTATTCAATATGCATCACTTTTCTTGATGGTAGGATTTATGAAGTTTTATGTAATATATATATATATATATATATATATATATATATATATATATATATATATATATATATATATATATATATATATATATATATATATATATATATATATATATATTATATATATATATATATATATATATATATATATATATATATATATATATGACTGCAATAACTGCAGATTTAAAACACAAACTAAAACTTGAAAAATAATTTTAATAAAAAAAAAAAAAAAAAATATATATAATAATATATATATATATATATATATATATATATATATATATATATATATATATATATATATATATATATATATATATATATATATATATATATATATATATATATATATATAGTTATTATATTTTTTTTTATTTTTTTATAATTCTGAATTGAATGAATGTTTATAATAATTTTGATAATAATAATAATAATAAAAATGATGCTATGGATTTCAAGTTATTCCACCCTTAATTAACTTAGCATATTGAAAAGCAAAGAGAACAGATTGTTGCAGCAAGTAATATTAAGCATTATTTGCTAACCCAGTTTTTCAAGAACTGTTAAAATTGCTTAAATAAATACTTAACCGAAAAAAGTAGAAGTGCAGTTGCATAATTCCACTCACCCCCCCATTTTATATTTTATATATTAAATTAAGTAGTGGATTTCCTGTTTAGTATAGCAATATTTGTAGTCAATAAAGCTCACTTTTATGAAGTTTACATTGCAACTTGTCATGCTTTGAATGGGTCTGTTTTAGTACATTTTGAATTATATTATTCAGCTGTATTTATTTCTCATTATTTTTTTTTTTAAAAATCAAAGTAAAGTGTCATTTTTATTATTATTATTATATTATTAATATTTTTAATTTCAGATTCTGATGTCTTCAGAGAAGAAAGAAAATGTTTGTTGTCTCGTAGTGCTGGGTATTTATTAGATGAATATAATTATAATAATAATAATAATATTATTAATTATTATTATTATTATTATTATTATTATTATTTTGAATGATAGAAGTTAAAATATTTTGCCTCTTTAATAAGATGATATTGAAAAACGGGTTTTCAATGAAACCAAACCAAAGATTTTTTAGTGAATTTATTCAAAAGTTAGAAAAAACTGTTGTTATTGTTATTTGCTCTCAGTTTTATGGAGTCAATTTTATTTGTCATACCAATTTTTTTTTTTCATGATTTTTGGGAAGGGTTCTCTGTTTAGGCATGATGCTAGACTTTCATATATATGTCACTTTGTTACGTTAGTTTATACTTACATAGTTTTGGTTTAAAGCAGCATTTCCCAACCTGGGTCCCCCAAGAAGACCATTTCAATTTTGTATTAATACACAACGTATACGATTTTTGTTTGCACAACTATTGTAACGAGAAATGAATAAAGATTAAATATTATTATTATATTACTACTACAACTAAAAAATAATGTTCAATTTCAGATGGAGAAACTATTTAAATGAAAATGACAGCATGTGTGATGGCGAAAATTTTCATAATGTGACTGACAGAACCAACAAACCCTTGCCAGTGTCAACGAATTGCTCAAAGAATATATGTAATTATGAGTCAGAATCAGAATCTCTTGTACAGCAAAATGCTTTCAAGATAAAAAATAAAGAATTTGATATAAGGGATGATGTTAAAGATTTTAATAAGATTTCTGCTACTTCTTATGTTGATGTCTCTTCATCTAGTAATTGGATAGACGACAGCTTTATAAAAAATACAGAAGCTGTCAATAAAGATATTTCAGAAACTGAAAGTTCTGCAGTGAATGGCTATGATTGCATTGCTTCAAAGATTGTAAATTATCAGAAGGATAATGAAGTTAAGTTAAAACACATTTCCTTTGATTTTCCAAATCCGAATGAAAAAGAATACACTTTAAAGCCTTTTCCCTCACTGGACAGTTCTCTAAGCTTACAGTCGTGTTCATTTAAAAGAAATCATGAAGGACTTGTCCAAACCTTCTCCTCATCCTCTGCTAACACACCATTTCTGGAAACTCAGTTTAGACAGTTAGTGCCACAGTCATCTCTTCCCGCAGCCACACCTTTGACTCCTGCAAGCGGCATCATTTCTCAGGCATCGTTGGATTCTGGGGTTCTTTCTGCTCATTCATTTGATTTTTCACAGAATTTCAGTTTAGAGGTTCTTGATAAAAGGAAGAGAGTGAGTTATATATATATATATATATATATATATATATATATATATATATATATATATATATATATATATATATATATATATATATATATATATATATATATATATATATATATATATATATATATATATAAATTTATTTATTTATTTTTTGTATGTCTCCTTGGTGGGGAAAGGCCAGAGGCCTACTAATTTCCACCAGAGTTGGGGAAACACCGAACCTAGTCTTTAAGCGCCGATATATTTCCGATACACAGCACTTGAAAGTGTGCAAGTAAAAAGAAGTTGAGAAAACAGATATAGGGAGTGTGCTCCAGACTTTACATATAAAGTACATGTAAGATTGAGCATAACGGTTGAGTCTGGAGTCAGAGACTAGGACTGAGAAAGGAGGAGAGTGTGTAGAAAGACGTGTCGCACGAGCCCTTTTCAATGGAAGTATGCGACGGGAGAGTTCAGAAGAGCAGTGTCCATTGTAATAGCAATAGTATAGAGAGAGTGACGCAACAATTCAACGGGCAGAAAGAGACTGGAGAGAGTTAGTGAGAGCAAAAGAGTTGATAAGACGAGAAGGTCTAGACTTCACCTTGTCAAAATATATATATATATATATATTATGAATTAAGTTGCTTCTTTTAAGCTTTATTTTTTTATTATAAAATGATAGCAAATACTATGTGCAAAAGCATTTTTAATTTGGTCACATTATGAAGCACATACACTTAATGAAAAAAAAAAAAATCATGACAATACATTTAATAATTAATTAATATAAACTCTACGTTTCAGCATAAATATGCCATCATCAGGAGGCTGTAAAATAGAGAAAGAAAAAAAAATAATAATAAATATAAAAATAAATAAATAAATTAAATTAAAGTTAAGTTAAATTATTTAAAGTATTAAACAACTAGACCAGTGTCAATAAATAAGGTAAAAAAAAAAAAAAAAAAAAAAAAAAAAAAAAAAAAAAAAAAAAAAAAAAAAAAAAAAAAAAAAAAAAAAAAAAAAAAAAAAATATATATATATATATATAATATATATATATATATATATATATATAATATATATATATATATATATATATATATATATATATATATATTTATATATATATATTTATATATATATATATATATTATTAAAATAATTAGTGTAGTATCACACATATTAGTATTATTATTTATTACAATATGCATAATCCTCTTGAACATCGTCAACCATGAAACGTCTCTTGTTCACTTAACTGCCAGAAACTTCTAGCTTTAGTGCAACCTTCATAATAACTTTTACCAACCCACCAATGATGTTCTACGCCTTTCTCTTTCTCATATAATTTTTATAAGACTTGCACTTTTTAATTATTGATCTCCTATGTGTTTCACAAACCAAAGCTATTTTTATTGTGTGTTTTAGTATTTGAATATTCTAAATCAACTCTTATGTTACTCTTTCGCTTATGAAACTTTCAACATTCTATTTGAAAACTACATTTCAACCGTCTATATCCTCATTTCATATGACTTCTTAAAGTCTACCTCTCGCATCCTTATGACAATCATGATCAGAATAGGACAGAGAAAGGATGAGACTGTGTAGATTTATTTAATCGTTTCTTCGAATTTTCTGTGATTGTGCCCTAAAGCTGTTTCTTTAGCAAAACTTTTCTCTTATCAACCCTATTCATTTTATTCTAAGAGTCTGAAAACTACTGAAACGTGATTGCTATTCAATAATGTAGAATAATTTTGTTCGACTTCGGCCTATTAGAACTTCCCACTTTCACAATGCCTTAGATAGTGTTTAAACCAAATATTTCTAATTGTTTGATCATTCTCAAGGCACCATTCAATTTACAATTAATAAATGCTATTCCATGTTGTTTACATTGCTACTTAGTTTTTTGTACTGCATATTGGATTTACTTTCTTTCCTTTCATCGTGATTTTGAAATATGCAAATGTTTAAGAGGTCTTCCACCTATTTTTACTAAAACCCTGTCCGGAATGTGCCAGTACCCTTTAATACACTTCATTCACACTGATTTTGTCAATTTAAGTTCCAAACCTCATTCATTAGTCAGCCTCCAACATAATTAAAGGTTTCTTCATTCTGTATTTGTTTACAATCCAATCTATCTCTCTTCACTCAGATCTAACATATCCATTCATTTAATACTAATATCTCCCAACACATTGTTCGGGTTTCCATCCTGGTTTAATGTTCTAACATTCCATGTTGTTATTCTTAATTGTGGAATGAACAGCAGCTTGATAATGGTTAAAAATCACCATCTACACATAATTTCTTTGACAGAGCAAAGCTTAAATAGATATCTCTGTAACACCATCATTAATTTTTTTTTTGTGATAATTCGTTCTTATTCAAAGAAGAATGTTCATTGAGTTCTCTAGTATCGGTGAATCTATCCTTTGTATGAAGACATTAAAAGTTTTTGCCTAAAGAGGGTTCATCACATGGCAGTAGGTTAAAGAAGAAGCAACCCAAAACTGTTCTCGAACAGGGATAATTCTGAGAGTGACAGATACTTAGGATTGAGAAGGTATTAAAAACTGCTTTTATACAAAAATACGTTAAAATAATAGTCACATCAAAGAAGAAGAAGAAAGACCACACCCAAAGTGAAATCGAGCCGGCAACCTTGAGGCTTCTGTAACTGAGCCATGGGATATATATATATATATATATATATATATATATATATATATATATATATATATATATATATATATATATATATATATATATATATATATATATATATATATATATATATATATATATATATATTATATATATATATTTGATAACCACTATAATAAACCGTGGAATCATTATTTATAATTTTATTAACTGCTAGTGATGTTATAATTTCGAGGAATCGAACCCGGGCCCAAAAGATGGAAGTCCGTTGTGTTGACCACTACTCCACTGATGGTTCAAAAGGAAATAATCCAGAACTTCTACTGACATATCTCGCCTAGTGAAAAGTCTCTTCAATATTTCATCAAAGAAGTTTTCCCTCATTTCCTCAGTTCCTCATGGATTATTTCCTTTTGAACCATCAGTGGAGTAGTGGTCAACACAACGGACTTCCATCTTTTGGACCCGGGTTCGATTCCTCGAAATTATAACATCACTAGCAGTTAATAAAATATATATATATATATATATATATATATATATATATATATATATATATATATATATATATATATATATATATATATATATATATATATATATATATATATATATATATATATATATATATATTATATATATTATTTTATTTATTTTTTTATATTTTTATTTCAGACTGCTAGTAGTGTGAGTAGTGGTATTGGTGAAATGTGGCAGAGCTCATTGGATGGCGATTCCTCAAAGGATACAGCTTTTACAGAGACCCCAATTGCTCACAGAACCATTGACGCAGCTCCATCATTGTATAATGTTGATGGGAGCACTTCAGAGAATGTTGCTTCTCTTAATGGGGGTAATGGTTTTGAAGGTTTTAAAGAATTTCGATCTGCGAATGAGACTTCTTCAGAGTCCACATCAGGTTTTGATTTACATTCAGTTGGTCAAACACGGATAGGTCATCACTCCTTTTCAGAGTCCTCTGATGTAACTTCATCTGTGATATTTCCTGTTGCCTCTTGTGGAAGTTCCTCATTTGTTGATTCGAAGAGTATTGGGGAAAGAATTTTGTCTTTGAACTCTCAATGTTCGAATGAGGAAGAGGAAGGGGCAGCAGAGTTATGCTCAATATTTGTCAAAAGTTTAAAATGTAAGAGCAGTCATTATGCAAACCTTGATACTAGGAAAGTAATTGAAAAATACGCTCTCAATCTTGTGATGCTTGTTTTAAATGAGGCTTTTGCCCAAAGTGTTTCCCTTGGATGGAGCATTAAATGTTCTGGACAATGTAACCAAGAACTTTGTAGAGAAGATTTCAAGAAAAAAAATTCATCAAAGGAAAGGAAAGAAAAAGAAAATGAGAAATTAGTGTTTTCTACATTGGGAATTTCTAGCTGTAGTTCAAGTTTATGCTGGACTCCAGAACTCCCTTTCAGCCCTTCGCATAGAGGTTATTCGAGGACTTCTAAGCGTTCTTCTCTTTCTTTCTCACATGACTCCCTTGTTGGATGTCCACCTTGTCAAGATGACTCTCATTTAATAAAAGGTGCAATCTCACATGATGTTCTGACCTTTTCATCTAAAAAATCAGTAGATGACAAGAGGGATTTTTGCAAGGTTTGTATAGATGATGATGTTTATGCCTTACCAGTTGATATGGTTAAAAATTTTGATGGCCCAGTACTACAACCGAAAGTTATTATTCAACAACCAACAAAAAAAACTGTTAATAGGGGCATTAGATTAAAAAATAGTGAAAGTGATATGAGAGTGTCTTCCAAAAGAGTCCGTAACAACGTTGCAAAGGAGAAAAGCAGTAAACTTAAACATAAAAGTAAGCATGGTGGTACTATTTCTAGAGAGAATCAAAAGCGAAATGGATTTTGTCAATCTTCAGATTATTTAGAGAGAAATTTGATTTCTAAGACACACGTCGAAGATAAAGATAGCGAGAAATATACTACTGAGTCTCAAAAACAAAGTGAAAAACCCCATTTGCGTCACCATCGGAAAGAGTCCAAATGTTTAGATCAAGGTAAACTTTGTAAAGTTATTCCTTTCACATCTGGAAGAAATACAACTAAAAGAAAAGAAATTTCATGTGATATAAAAGTTGAAAAAAAGAAAACTCGAAGTATATCGAGTAATATTCGTAATACATTGTTTACTTTATTTGGCTTAAAGAAAACTCAGAAAGAACCTGGAAATTTTGTTAATGCTAAAAATGAGTTTATAGAGGCATCTTCTCAAGAGCTTTCTGATTCATCTGATGGAATGAAGTGGGGTAAAATTTGTCCCTTACCATCAGCACCCCCACTTGTGACTTCAGTAAAATACTCAGCTTTTACAGAGAAAATAGGGTGTGTCAAAACTACTTCTGTCACTGTCTCAACAGTTAAGAATGAAGGCTTAAAGAAAATGACAAGCAGCACAAATACCCCCGTTGAAAGCAACTCTTGTCAAAGACAATCAAATAGCATTAGCCCATCAAGTCTTCTCTCTTGTCTTGGACATCCACGCACAAATTCAGTCGATGAACAAGATGATCACCGAGTAAAGCCCCGCAAAGGCAGCGAATTGCAGAAAGGTCAGGCTACTTCCTCTACCGTTACTAAAAGAGCCCTTCCACCTTTACCTCCTTCTACTAACAATACTACTCCCGAGGGAGAAGGACATGCATCAGATTGGAAACCTCATGCCCATAAACTAGATGAAGGCTGTGATTTTGCATCAATTATTGGGAAAGTTAAAAACGTAAGTATATATATATATATATATATATATATATATATATATATATATATATATATATATATATATATATATATATATATATATATATATATATATATATATATATATATATATATATATATATATATATATAGTTTGTTCTTAGGGAACCTTATCCGTATTATGAAACATAATGCTAATCTTCCTTCTGCTTCTCCCTAACATTCATCCAAAGAAAATCATGCACTTTCCCATAAACCATCCCTTCCGTGCATCAGATTTCAGTATCCTATCGTCGAATCCTTTTGATTCTGAAAAAAAAAAATCCTAGAATCCCTATTCATCAAACGCCTCACACCTCAACTAAACTCATGAACGTCTTCTATTCAACCATTAATTTACTAATATTTCATCTGTGATTTGTTTTCCTTTCATAACCAAATATCTCATTCACTGTATATACAAACCTTTTACGTATAATATGTCATTTTGTTGTTGGTGACTGTTACGTATAACTTTGTGCTAATTTGTTTTATATTTAATGTTTATTCAGTATAGTGTGCTTGATAAATTACTTATTTATTGTTCTTTTGGCTTTTTGCAGATAATTTTGATAACGGATTTTGCAAGTCCGATACTTATATTTAATATTAAATTATTCAGTTTTTGTATTAATGTTGCTCCCTATGCTTTTAGTATTGTGTTTCACAATATATATATATATATATATATATATATATATATATATATATATATATATATATATATATATATATATATATATATATATATATATATATATATATATATATATATATATATATATATATATATATATATATATATATATATATATTACCTCTGGTGGGCAAAAGCCAGAGGCCTACCAAATTTCCACTAGAGAAAGGAGCAAATTGGGATGCTGGTTAGATTAAAGGCCGACATGTCCCAAAACACGGCTTTTAAAGATGTGTAAGTCATAAGAAATTGGGAAAATAGATGATGGGAGTGTGTTCCAGACTTCACCAATAGAGTACATGTAAGATTGAGCATAGCGGTTAGGTATGGGGTCAAAGAGTTGGACAAAGAAAGGATGAGACTGTGTAGAAAGACGTGTTGCACAAGCTCTTCTCAAAGGAGGAGGTATGCGACGAGAGAGTTCGGAAGAGAAGTGTCCGTTGTATTAACGGTAGTATAGAGAAAGCGACGCAACAATTCGACGGGTAGAAAGAGACTGGAGAGAATTAGTGAGAGTAGGAGAGTTAAGACGAAAAGCCCTAGACTCCACCTTTTCAAGGAGAGCTGTATGAGTGGAACCACACACACACACACACACACATATATATATATATATATATATATATATATATATATATATATATATATATATATATATATATATATATATATATATATATATATATATATATATATATATATATATATATATATATATATTATATATATTATATATATGCAAAATTCGCGGTCTGCACTCCAATTTCCACTTTGTTGAACATCACCTCTCTTCTTCTAGACCTTACCTCTTATTCTTGACCGAAACTCAGATGTTTGAGCGTTCTGACAGCAAACCCTATCCTGTTTCCTCCTACTGTCTCTATCCTCAATTTTCAGCCAAAGGCGGTTGTTGTGCATACGTGCGCAACGATGTCGTTTGTTCTCGTGTCTCAAATTTGGAGTCTTCCGAATTTTCTACCTTATGGCTCAGGCTCTCTTGCCAATCTACGTCTAAATTTATGTTCTGATTATTTATCTACTAATTCTACTAACTATCCTAAATTCGTCGACTATTTAAACTCCAGAATAGTGCACATTCTCTCTTCTTCTCCTTCCCTCTGAAATCAGCATATTAGGTGATTTCAGTGTTCACCACCACCAATGGCTTTCTTCTAGTTCTCATGATACAGCTGGTGAACGTGCCTTCCATTTCGTTATCCAAAACAACCTTGAGCGGTTGGTGCAGCATTCTACTCGTATTCCTGATCGTCTTGGAGATGAACCCAACATTCTAGATCTTTTTCTAACTTCTAATCCTTCTTATACTGTTAAAGTCTTTCCTCCTCTGGGTTCCTCCGATCACCTTATCTCTGTATCCTCTTTTATCTCTTCAAGTATTCCGCAGGAAAGACCCTTTTCTATTGAAAGGAAACGTTTGTGGCACTTTGGTGCCGCAAGCTGGTCGGACTTGTGGTTGTACTACTTTGATTTCTCTTGGAATGATTATTGCTTCCGTGGGAGGGTCCCTTGGAGTGTGTAGAACGCATTACTGAGGTGATTCTCTCTCTGACATGGAGGCGTACATTCCATTTTCTTTCCCTTCTACTAAACCTAACAAAGCTTGGTTTAACTCTGCTGTTTTCTCGTGCTCTCTGCTGCAGCGATGCTGCCTTCAGGATTACCATTGTCTTCAAACTCCAGAAACTCATTCAACTTATATTTCATCCCGGAATCAATCCTTCGCAACACTAAAAACTCTTTTCTCCGTAGGAAATGCAATAATCATTCTGGTTCCTCTTCTTTACGTTCTTTCTGGCATTTTGCAAAGAATGTCAACTCTAACTTTGCTTCTTCCTCTTTCTCTCCTTTAGTATCTTCCGACGGCATAACTGCTGTTTTACCTTCTAAAGCTGAATTCTTCGCTCAAACTTTTGCTTCTAATTCAAAACAATGGTGTTAGATTTTAAAACGAAACTATAATAAGATTTGTCATAGATTGGCAAAAGAGCCTTATTCACAAAATGGAAAATTCGAAAGACTCTAAAATTTGATGCATCAGAACAACGTTGAGGAACACATATGCACAAGAACCGACTTTGGCTAAAAATATTTGATAGAGTATAGAAATAATAAGAGGGAACATAGTAAGATTTGTTGTATGAGCTCCCAATCACCTGAATTTTGGTCAAAAACAAGGGGTAAGATTCAAAAGAAGAGAAATAGTTCAACGAAGTGGGAATTAGAATAAAGACTGCGAATGCTGCTGAAATTAAATAAGAAGAAAAGTAAAGTTCTTGCAGCAGAGCAAGCCGACTGCACCATCCTTATCACAGAATGCCGCCAACTATCAAATGATGATGGGAGAGGAGTAAATCAAGGACATTGTTTGAATCTCGTCCCTTCACGCATATATATATATATATATATATATATATATATATATATATATATATATATATATATATATATATATATATATATATATATATATATATATATATATATATATATATATATATATATATGTATACGGTTGGTATTGGGGTCCTATTAGTGGTGAGGCAGCTGAGAAGGTGCTCGCAAACGAACCTGATGGATCTTTCATTGTACGAGATTCGTCTGATTATCATTACATATTTTCACTCACCTTCAGGCTTAATGGAGTCACTCGACACGTTCGAATTGAACATGACCAAGGTATCGTTATCAATTATTATTATTATTATTATTATTATTATTATTATTATCATTATCATAATTATTATTATTTTTTTCTTAAACTCTTACTGTGTTGAAACTTTGAAATTTATTTAAAATTTTAATTTTGAGTTTGAAAAATGGGAGTTTGTTCGTTATTTGGATTATGTATTTAAAAGGTAACTTCAGTTTTGGAGGTGTTACCCGTTTCAAAAGTCAGACAATTGTAGACTTCATTGAAAAAGCTGTGGAACACTCGCGAAGCGGTCGTTATTTGTTTTTTCTTCACCGAAGGCCTGTTCTCGGTCCAATGAGAGTTCAATTGCTCCATCCCGTTTCTAGATTTAAGCATGTACAATCGCTCCAGCATCTATGTAGGTAAGTTCCATATATATATATATATATATATATATATATATATATATATATATATATATATATATATATATATATATATATATATATATATATATATATATATATATATATATATATATATATATATTATATATATTATATATTAAAATTTGACTTTGTCTTATTTATGATTTTTTTTCTTTCCTTTACCTTTCATACGTTGCATTTTTTTTATAATTTGTGAAGAGGGTGTGGGAAGATTATTTGTGTATTTTAGGTGAAAATCTCTTCTACTTTTCATAATTATGTGAAGAGGCCATCTTTTTCTGCATCCTGAATTGTTTTATCTTTACAAAAACTATTACGTTTTACAGTTTTAACTGAAAGTAGAATTTTTATTAATTATTTCAACTCTGTTTTCCTTTAATAATTATTAAAGAACTTGTTTTCTTTTAAAATTAAAAGTGATTTTCAATGTAAATTTATTTTGCAGGTTTGTTATTGTTAAGCAAGTTCGTAAAGATCTCATCCATGATTTGCCACTTCCTCAACGCTTGAAAGATTATTTGAGCTCCCCGCATTATTATTCTGAACAAGTTGAACAATGTATGTCTTCAAGCGCATTGTCTTTGGAAGGAGCAACAGCAGCTAGTGAGGATAGTGGTCATATACCATCTCCATGCCTTCATCATTCATCTCATAGGAGATACAATAATAATGATAAAAGTAGTAGCAGTAGTAGTAGTAGTGATAGTAATAATAACGATAATACAAATGAAACTTCTATAGTGCCTCAAAATACAAGTGTTAGATTTTGTCCTAACCGCATTTCGCTACAAGAACCGATAAGTACTAATCAGTTTAGGAATACACGATGCAGTTCCACTCAAGCTGGATCGTCGTCCGCCATAACTAGGAACCACAGAAACAAGGAGTATCGTCTTAGTTCCTCTCACTCTTCATTGGATAACAGCTTCTTGCAGATTTATCCTGCCAGTCCATCAACGATATCTAGCAGTTCTATTTCAGGCAGACAAAATGGTAATTTCTATAGTAGTAAGTTATCCCTCAAAAGGAAAGGAACTCCTTCATTTTGGAGCCCATCTCATTCTTCGCCGTCTTCTCCCGTACCTTTTGATTATTCACCCGATTGGCTTTCGTCATCAGATGACTTTCCTCTTAATCTTACTTCAAAATATCCGGTAATGAATCAGAAACAAATCGACACGAGCACAACAGCAAATATTAATACTGTATCAGCAGTTCCAGTTACTTTTTTCCAGTCCAACGATGTTTTACTACAGTCGAAAAATTCACTAGATAAAAGCCGTTTGAAGAAGAGTCCAATAGAACGCGATTGCGGTCCAAGTGCCTCCTCTTCGACGTTACAAAGTGTTTCGGATGGATTCGTCTTGTTATTAGATGGTCAATGTAGAAAATATAATGATGCATCATCCGAAATGTTGGCGCCACCCTCACCATACTCGAATTCATCATCCACAGAAAAGAACGAACACCTGAGTAGTACCAATGTGAATTAAAATTTATTCAAATTTATTCAAGTTCGCCTCCTCATAGTGAATATATAAATAATAATATAATTTAGACAGTGACGATTTTTCCTTTGATTGGTGTAATGTAGAATACACATTAACATTTAATTTTTTATTACCTTTTAAGTATCCCACCTACGAGTATTTCTAAGGATTATTTTTATTGTCCTATGCCAAAGAAATTTAAATTTGATATTAAAATTCTGTTATCTGAAGATTTGATACATTTTATTTTGTTGCATTTTTAAATTTTATATGATTAAGATTAATTTATTTTAATATATAAGAATTTTCCTTGACTTTACTTTTTGAAAGTTTCTGCATAATATGGAATTTACACAAATTTTAGAAACTTAAAAGCTCTAGACAGCTTCTGCAATAGTTAAAAAATTTCATTTGAAATTGGATGGATGAAACATTTTGTAAAAATATTGTTAGTAGCTATCAAAATACTACAATACTGTACTCGCTATATTACAAAGCTCTGCGAATAATTTCTTTCGAGATAATTGGTAACTATTTGTATTTTTGTTTTGAAATTTTTAAATATTTAATAAAGAAAACTATTTGGTGTTTTCGTTTGTCATTTGCAAAATTTAGCCATATTAGTTTTAAAAATATTTCTTTAAAGCTAAACACTTAAATTTCTTTAATGCTTTGACAAACGAACGTGCCTTTTAAGGGTATTTTTTATTTACTTTGGAAGAGTAGTTGCAAATAAATTTTATTTCATAACTTCGTAGGAATTATTTTCTATCATTGTTCTTTAGATCCTTATTATGTTCTTTACTCATTAACAATATTGTGATTGTTTAGACATTAATTTATGTAAAACATTTATACAGAAGATAGAAACTCATTCTAGTAGAGTTAATGTGGATTAATCTTAGAAAATAGGTAGAAAATCACAATAACATAACCTGAATGATGAGCTTCTTGTTATTATAATAATAATAATAATACAATAATAATGTTGCACTGTGATTTTTTTAATATTAGATATATTGTTGCTCCTTTTTTTATTAAAAAATATATTGATACTCTTACCAATGAGTTAATATTGTATTGGTTTCTTATTTTATTCTGGAAATTGAAATTTTTACTACAACAACGTATGTTTATGCCTTGAATAGTTCTTGTATCTTTATTTTGTGAAATTGTAGTTTATCAAAGACACGATGGCCCCGCAACATGAAGAGTTTGTTTATTCCTTAAATAAAATAGAATGGTCTAATTTCAGGTGAAGATTCATCGTTTTCAAAAGGTAAGTCATCAACGTTGACTTCCACTTATTAAAAATATAATTTTTATTTACCATTAAATATATATATATATATATATATATATATATATATATATATATATATATATATATATATATATATATATATATATATATATATATATATATATATATATATATATATATATATATAATAATAAGAATATTGGCAAACGTTTTCGGACTATGCCCCATATCAACCCAAAGACAACGTGTCAAAACAGAAACTAGCTCCAAGGAAAACAATTAAAACAATGAGGGAGTTGAAAAGTAAATTATAAATGCTCACCGGCAACTCGCCTTAAAATCAATCAACGAGTGAAAAAGATGAAAGAAAAATCCTAAAATCTAAATGTGGGAAAACGACACCAATTACATGTTTTAGAAATATTTACCTGAATCATGATGTTTTATTACGGCCACCCAACGGTATTTTATATTTTGTGATTAATTTCAAACTGTTCAGTCCAAAATCGTGTACATCCTGGCGAGCTTTATTAAAAATTTCAAGAGTCGTGAGAAACGAAGGACTGCAAATTTTATCAAAAAAATAAAATGTTCTCTATTAACACTAGCATCCACAATTAAAAATGTTATTTTTATTTCTGTGCTGGTAAATTGCCCTACGTTTACTCCCCACTCTTGGGCCATGATGTTAATACGTTGAAGGTAAAAAATAGTCTTCCCAGTATAACATTTTTGGAACACACACTACAAAGAATTCTGTAAATTTTTATTTTTATTATTAGTTTTGTTGTCTTCCTGTGTTCCATAAAAAAATTTTAATGTTACTATTAACTACATTGATATTTATTGGCAACAGAGTGGTTGGTAGTTTGTGTTATCAATAGAAGAGTTGTTTTTTCATTTTACATCTTTATTGAGAACTAAAACTTACATTTGAAATAGTTATTGTAACCTAGTTTTAAAATTATCATTCAAAAAAGTTAACATCTAAATATTGTAGTGTGCACAAACGAAGGAATATATTCGACATTTTTTTAATTTACTTTATGTAGAAGTTGTGTGACTTTGAGAAAGAATGAATATAGTCAAATGGTGTTAGGCTTACAGTATAAACTAAATTCAAGCTTAAAATTAGTTTGTTTATGTATACCTAAAAAAGAAAGGTCAACTGCTATTGTTTTAAAGGTAAATTTATATAGGGAAAATGACAATTCATTAACTTTTCCCCCATGTCAATATTTTGATTCAAAATGAGTATCGTTTACGTATCTAAACCAGTTTGTACCTAGGTATTGGTTTTTTTTAAGTTCTATTCAGGTTATTTAGACCCAGGTACAAAGTGGTTTAGATATGTTTACAACACTTTTGTGACTGGTTGAGGACGTTCGACTTTGGACGAGTCCATCCCATAAAAAAAATGTCCATAGGTTTTATGTCCACTAATGGAAACTACGTAGGCCACAAGTTTATCGGCACAGAGGAGAGAATGTTATTGGTAATGGTATGAGTCTAAGCAAATCACCTATGAGTATAATATTTGATTTACGGGGTGCACAAATGTTATACTATCGGAATTTCTATAGCAGCCAATAGGAATCTTTATTTTTTAAAAAATAATATATATATATATATATATATATATATATATATATATATATATATATATATATATATATATATATATATATATATATATATATATATATATATATATATATATATATATATATAAAACTTTCTAATTCTACTAAATTTTGGAAAGGCTTTGCAGAATTGGTATTAAATTTGCTGATATCGTTCCATGACATAAATTTAATTGCAGAAATTATTGAGAGAGGATCACACATACCATAAGGTGGTTCTCTAGTAGGAAATTAAGAAACAAAGCTGCTTCTTGTGTGTGATACAATTGTGATTTAAAAGACTCCTAATTTATGATGATAAAAGTAAAAGAGATCTTGTCAAATTCATTGTTTTCCACTATGATCCCATAATTTTAATTTTGTGCTTTGAGGATAGATATTAGAAATTTACTACAAGTTTCATTCTCATTGCAACCAACTGAGAAGTGGTATTTAATCAGTTTTGCAGGAAGAGGATAACTTCTTTCCTTACTAACTAATTTCCCGTATCAATCTAAATACAAAAAGTTATAATTTTACAAATGGAAATTTAAAAAAAAAAAAAAGTCTACTAACAAAAAAAATATATTTATAATTTTAACGAATGGAAAAGAACTTATTGCTACTATCGTACAATTTTTAAACATAGCTTTACAGTGGCTTTAAAAGTTTTATTTTAATCCAATGATGTAATGAATTTACTGATAGGCTTTCTCCTGTCCCATTATCGGCGTACCACTTGGTCCAAGTACAGAGGGATCTCCCATTTCTCCAGGACCCATTTGTCGGAATGGTTCTGCTGTAAACCGCGTCAAAAGTATACCAACACCTTCTATCATTGCTAATAAAATGCCCCCAATCGCCGCACTGCCAATCATTGCTGGAACTCCACCTACAAAGATTAATGCATAATTTATTTTTTAAAAATCAAACCGCTTAAAAGTAATTCTAATTATTCAATTAAGCATAAATATTTGAATATGGTTAGAATATAGACCCATTCCAACTGATATTTAAATTTTTATTTCAAAAAGATCATTATGCTTCACCTTTTTATTATTACTAATTTTTTTTTTATTTCTGTTGCAAAGGTGTAATTTAATATCTCTTACAAGTAATAAATAACATCAATGTGGGCTTACTGATAACAATAATAATGTAAAATAAGTAGCTACTACTATAGTGCTACCCAAATATAATTCACCAAAATTATAGATTGAAATATAATCCTATCTGGACTTTAAGAGAAAAAAACTACTAACCAGATTTGCTATCTCTAGCAATACTAGTATATTGCCATAAAAATAGTGATCTAAAATAAATACAAAATACATTTTAGCAATAATTTTTAAAATATTAAGCACTAATTGTTTACTTTATAGTAAACAAGGGTAACTAGGTATGATGATTTTTTTTTTTTTTTTTAAGGCTTCAAAGTTCAGTCTTTATCAAAGCCATTAAACTTTTTATAACCAATAAAACAATCCAATTTTCGTGTACTATATGTCACTATGCATGAAATTTTTGCCTAAGATATTCGTTCAAATTCACTTTTTTTTTTTTTTTAAATTATGATAAAACTGTATAAAAAAAAACTCCAAATAAATACTGGATTGAATTCTATAAAAAAAAAAAAATTCTAAAAATGAATTTCACGCAACTTCATAAAGACTCAATTGATTTCCTGCATTTCTTTTAAGTGTTCTTTTGCTAGATTTTGACAATATGATAAAAATGCTTCAAATATAGGAATGTAGAAGATTAAAACACTTCTTTACAACAGCAGCAACAATGAAGCTAATATGAAAAACCAAATCACCAATACAATAAAATGATTGCCAAAAGTATCTCCATAAAGTGCAAGGAACTCAAAACCAACCCAGATCTTAAATCACGCATTGTGATAAAATACACTGATGTCTTTTAAAAGTTGAGTCAATCATATATACATATATATAGGGATTTAACTTTTTCGTAAAATGTTGAAAGAGAATTCATATCCATAATATTAGAAAAAAAAATTTCTCACCATCTTTTTGTTATGACCTTGGATGGGCTTATGCATTATTGTGATCTAACAAAAACAAATTAAATCTATATTGTCAATTGATGAAAAAATTCTGAAAACCTGAATCATATTTCTTTTTTAAAAAAAAATATCTTTCTAGAGAGAACCCCAGTTGTTTAGCATATCTTTGTAACCGAAGTTTTAATCCATAAACTATTCTCTTTGCAGTGTGCTGTGATGTGCACCGGCAACTTAACAAATCCAATATGTAAATTATAATCAACATGACAGTTTTTTATTCCTAACATTTTGTTAGCTTTATTCCTAGTCTCCAAAGCTGCTCTGAATCTTTCGAATATCTACTGATAACACGCACCCAAATCTTTTTCTACATCTATAGACTCGAGTCATTTCCCATGCATTTATAATTTAAATTCTTATTAAAATAACCTGGGAAAAGAACCTTTGTTAAAATTAATTCGTGAAATCATTCATCAAGTTCAACCTTCATACATCCCCTTCAACTCTTTAAACAGTATAGTGTCACCAGCAAACTTAGGAACAAAAAATTTTATTCCCGCATCCAAATCATTAATATACATTAAGAATAAAAGTGAACCCAGCACTGAAATGTAATTTAAAACTATACACAGTTTCCAGTCCCTCAACCACACCTGTATCAATTATGTACAACCTTTCCTAATTTTTTTTTTTTTTACAGGTTTCAGAAACAAAAGAGCACTTCATAAAAGAGAAATTTTTAATTTCATTTGTGATAAAATTAAACGAATAAATTGCTTAAGCAGCAAGTAAGAACATCAAGAGAAGAGTTTACAAAATATTAATTTGTTATTTAAGCCCAACAAACTATCTAAACACCATTCTTTTTTATAGTAAATTCAAATTGACGAAAGATTTAAATTGAGCTCTTCTACAAAAATAATAATCAAATATATAAGATTTAATTAATTACTCCACAGTTTATCATCATATATGGGTCTACATAAAAGGATGAAATTATATTTACTGAAATATACAACAAAAAACTAATGCATAATTATGATTGTTTTACAAATCACTTACTTCTAGCAGCCAATATTCCTCCTGTTGCTGCACCTGATATAATAGAATTCCATGGATCTTCTTTCTTACGCATATACACCAAAGAACAATCTATTGTAGAAAAGAGTCCACCCCACATAGCAAACTGTCCTCCTGTTATTGGAGCCCTTTGTTTAATAGCAGTTAAACTACCATTTAATCTACGTGACATACCCTGGAATGGTATGTTTAATAAAATCAATTTTAAAAATAAAATACGAGTCCCTGAAATATATATTTTCAAATCAAATGTTTACACTTCATGCATAAAATATTTACTACTTACACTTGGTGCATTACGAAATCCTTTGATTGCTTGGAAAACGCCACCTCCGATTACTCCCATGGTAAAAGCACCTCCACAATCATCCACAATTCTCCAGGGACTGTAACATAAAAACATATTGTAAAAGCATTTCATATAAGAACCAAGAGACTTTTTTTTCAGGTAATTTGATACACCAATAAATATATTTATTCACACCTGGATTAATTCAAAGTGGTACACCTTTTATCACAATAATTTTCGTTATTATTTGTACACACATATACAATGTTGACAATTGTGTAATTATATTAATATAATAGCATCAGATATTTTACTTTGAATGATTCCAGTACACAAATAAATTTCATACATCATTTCATTTACTTTTTAAAAATTAAATCACCAAAATTTCTGCTTTTATTTCCCATTAATGACTTTTAAAATAATTTCAAAAATGGTTTTGACAATCCTTGAAAAATTTACATTTTCTTCTGGTAATTCCAATTCATATGTCATACATCATGCATTACTATGTTTATTTGCATTACTTTGTATTTGTAATACAAGTACTTAAAAGTGATATAAATAGCAGTTAATAATACATTTTCTTGGTCTACCTTTCTTTATGCTCACTTCTCGAGTTGCAGAAGTCAACATGGAGTTCATTTATTCTAGTGAATGACTATAAATATAAATCTAAAGCCACAAATAAATATTATAATACGTAGAGTATGTTAATGAATATTATATGTAGGGGCCATGTTGTTTAATTTATGATTTTGCAAAACTTAAATTTTGTCAAGACATACTCACATTTTTGCCTAATGTCAAAATAATACAAAATTAGAATTACAAATCAAATTTACAACTAATAGAACAGCAAAATCTGATCATTAATAAACATTTAATTACTATAAACTAAAAAAAATACGATTTAATTCAGAACATTTTAAACCCTACATCAGGAAAAAATTTGTAGTAGTTCTAAATACTTACCAAGGCTCTCTTGCATATTCATCTGCTGCCATAGTTGATTAAATTAATAAAAAGGAACTATAGGAAACTGTAAATCTTTAAAATATATAAGCAGAAAAATTTATAATTTTTAGAAGTTATTCAAAAGTTTTTCCAATTCCAAAATCATCTGCAATATATATATATATATATATATATATATATATATATATATATATATATATATATATATATATATATATATATATATATATATATATATATATATATATATATATATATATATATATATACAGTAAAACTAACCAATTTTTCTGAAAATTTCAACTTTCAGAAGGCGCGAAAAATCGGGATCACATGGTATAACTATATAAATGGACTGACTGGGGCCCCAGTCCCGACCCCGGCCATTTTTCCTAACCCCAGGCCCCAGTTAAAAATCAGGGAAAACCGGAGTTAAAATGGCAAATTAAACTTAAGGGGACAGTACAATTTAAAAAAAAATTTTTTGTATATATAATAGCATTTTTCCCCGGTGAAAAAAAAGTATATTTCTAGTGCTTTTCTGGTCAATAATGGTTAAAAAAAGTTTTTTTTTTTTTTTTTTTTTAGAGAGAGAGAGAGCAAAATATGTGAAAATTTTTATCACCACCACTAACAGGCTTGGGGGTTTGTGGCTGGAGCCTCCCATAGTTAACCTTTTGTGCCATGCATTTTTATCTTGTATTATAATAAAGTGCATTATTGCAGTACAGTAATGAAATCATAAATTCATGGCACATTATCATTAGTGGTGGTGATAAAATTTTCACATATTGCTTCTCTCTCTCTCTAAATTAATATATATATATATATATATATATATATATATATATATATATATATATATATATATATATATATATATATATTATATTATATATATATATATATATATATATATATATATAAAGGGGAGGATGTAGTGCCATCCAAAGCGATGCAAGTACCCCCCATTAGGCATAACCCACAGAGTCACAGGATGGACTAGACCATTCCATTTCACTCCATTGCCCTTTGGTTCATTCCTTTTCGTGTTTCACCTTCTCAGAGGGTCTCGAGTACTTTTTTTTTAATTTTTTAAAAAAACTACAACTATAACATTTCTTTTTATGGTGGGTGTATAGAGGATAGATGGGGATACAATTCCTCTCTATTGTTTATTCGATGTGATTCGTTGGTTTTGAGATATAGCCTCTCAAAAAAAGGTCAATTTCTGCCAAATTTCAAAAATTCCCAAGGTTTGGAAAACTATATCTCGCTCCAAACAAATAGCAGTTAATAATGCACTAAATAAAAGTTGTAGCCCTGTCCATCCTCTAAGCAATATACAAATATAAAAAAATTAATAGGTAGCAGTATTTTTTTTTAAATTAATTTTTTCTCTGGAAGGTTATGATTTTTGCAAAAAAAATTTTCAAGTGCTTATAACTTTTTTTCTAGATGTGATATCAAAAATCTGTTCCCACCAATGCAAGAAATTAGGGCTAAGATTATTCAGTTAAAATTTCAGCTCATGTGAACCTGTGGTTTGACCCAGCTATTCATTTTTTTTTTTCTTCAAATTTGAGTCCAAATAACTTTCAAACCATTATAGACTAAGAAAAACGCTTGAAATCAACTTAGAACTTCGGGAAAAAGAGAGCATTTACCTCCAAAATTTCAGCTCAATCAATCAAATAATAAAAAAAAATTTTCAAATAAAATATAAGAAAACTAAGATTTTTTCTTATTTATTAAATATTTTCTTTTTCTTTTCTATTTCTTTTGACTGCTCCTTTTCTGCTAGTAAATATTCATCTTTGTGTTTTGATTTTAGATGCCCCAATTTGGTTGAAAAATTTGAACTTGGGGTACCTAGAGATACTCTTCTTATTTCCTGACTACAGATGTTACATTTAGCTATTTCAAGACTATCCTGAAACATTGTAAAGTATTCCCATACTGCTGAAGCTGATCTTTTAGCCATGTTGACCGAAAGTATAAACAAAATAATAATTTTGAAATAATGTAACTAAATGATACAAGTTTGATACATAGCAATAAAATAATAATGATATGTATAAATATAGGTTATATTGATAATTTTATCTTATATTTTTTTTAAACTTTACCTTAGGATCTTACCTACATAAATCTGTTGAATCACTATTATGAATCAGAAAAAAAAATTTAAAAATTTTTGTACTTTTTTTAAAAAATACAAAGTTTTCTGAATTTTTTTCAGAGAAAATGCATATAATCATTAATTTAAGTAAATGTTGGCTATTCTACTCCTTTCTTATAATTAAATAAACCTCAATTAAGTTTATATCTAATTTTCTTAACCTAAAATTTCATTCTTTACAAATTTTAGGCAACTCCAGCTAGAACCCTGGCCTGTGCAAAATTCCAGCTCTGGTCAGTCCCTAGCTATTTTGAAAGATCTTTTGACATATTGAAAAAAAAATTTTTCATTAGTTTTAAATTTTTTTTTCTTACAAAATCATGTCATTCATTGATTAAATATTTATATATATATATATATATATATATATATATATATATATATATATATATAATATATATATATATATAATATATATATATATATATATATATATATATATATATTATATATATATATCAGAAATATTTTCGTAGTTAGGCTAAGTAGAAAAAAAAAATTCTGGCCACTTCACTTCACATTTTCTCAAATTACACACATATAGTTTTAAAAGCTATAGATTGAAGTAAATAAACCAAAGTTATAATTTGACGTAAATACGTCATAGCACTAAAAATACCAGCCTATAGTATATAATTATTTTAGGATGACGCAATGTGGACTAGGTATTTGTAATTGCAGCAATTTTGTTTTTTTTGTTTCTGAGAGCGGACTTCACCTACGAGGGCATATGCAGTCCCTCCAGGCAGACAATATACTGCATTTCAGGCCACAATGATGCGATTACTTATTACAACTACACAAGAGACCTAGGCTAGGGAACGATAACCAGCAGCAAACCTCATGGGAAAATGCTGGTAAATCTGAGATAATATAGTCCTAGGCCTAATTTCCATATTTAAGTAGCCAACAATATAATTCAACTTAACTTATTTATACTCATTAATCCTTATACTATATTTCAATAAAACACCTTTAATTGATAAATTAACAATAAATATAAAATTCACTTATAAAATTTACTTTAGTGAACAACAATATCGAACCCCATTCACAGTAACCAATAACCACGCAGTAACGTATATACAGTACGCCAAATGAAAAGGGAGATTTATAGACAAAACGGGGATAAGCCCCTTTTGCATTTGAGTTAACTTTCAAACTTCAACGACTATTTTCTAATGAAATTCGTCCTAAAATATTGCCAATTTTAAACATATAAGTTACCACGTCGTAAATTAAGCAATTTATTTTATCAAGAAAATAAATAAAGACAAATATAAAATCATTTGTAATTATCAAAATAAGACTTTATTATTCATGAAGCCATTTTAAATTTATTTTACTCTTTTGGGGGCAATAATTTAGATTCCTGAATGTCGTACATTTATAACATTGATATAAATTACTAAGTAATACTTTTACTATGGGTGGGTACCACACTGCCGGTGCTCAAGTTGCCAGATTATTCCCACGGATAATTTTAAAAATTCCTGCACAAAGCGTAAAAATTTTTTCATTTAACTTAACTTTAATTAAAGGTTGTTCATTTTTGAAAATTATTATTATATTTTGAATAAGAATTTATTTTCATGCATTTTTAATCACATAAATGATTTCTAATCATATATAAACATTTATGAAATTAAATGTCATTTTCAAGAGTAATTTGAATTTTGTAATTAGAAATTAGAGAGCTCTAATTTAAATAAGGTGACACAAATAACTGATTATTATTATTATTATTATTTATTGAAAATGAAAAGTACTATAAAAACTATTTATATACTTTCACTATTTTATCTATCGTATATACTTTATCTACTTTAAGTTTTCTTTTATATTGGAGAAATTATATTAAATTCTCCTTCATTAGGTCTTATAAAAAAATTTTTTTTTTTCTATTGATGGGGCACTTAACAGTTTGGCACCTGAACAAGCTGCCGATTTTCAAATTCAATTTTCAAATATTCGTCAACGCGTTTTGGCGTTTATAACAAAATGTAAGTTTTTTTGCTTGCTCGTTATATGACTTCAAAGTTATAAATTCAGGTATGAGGTAATTTTTATTTTCACCTCTTTCTTACTATATCCTTTCAGTTAACTCTTTTACTCAAAATATACCTATAATAAATTCTAATTGTTAAAATATAATTCAGAACTCTTCAAAGAGAACAATTCTTTGGGAAACCGTATATGGTAAGTCCAAGATTACTATTTCATGTAAAGTGTAAGCTAACTCCTTTTTCTTTCAGATTAAATTAATGACTAGCGTTATTCAGCTGTAAGTCTATAGAATGCATGATATGAGAAATTAAGCTTATCAAGAACTATCCCATCCTAGCTCCAGAACTTTAATTCTATCTCAAAGATAATTTAAGCATCAGCAAAAATAATTAACTATAGTTACCAAAATCCAGAAAGCATAAAACTTTCATTCTATTTTATTTTTATTTTTTGCGATCATTATCCCAGTTTCGAATATTACGATCACCCAAAGACTAACTTGTGCAACACAAGTAATTTGTAACGAAAAACTAACACTCACAAATAAATTAGGTATGCATTTTTTTAACATCTCAATCTTAATTAAGGCAAAACCCTCATCAAAACATAGAACATAACATACTTTTTCAGTTTAAAGAAAGTACGTTCTCTTCATCTGCTAGGACATCAGAGTGAGAGGAACACAATGTATAAAAACTATATATTTTCACTGCTTCATCTATTAGTTTATTGAATGTATTTCCATTTATCTTATTTTTTCCCTCATAATGGAGTAATCTTAAATTCTCCATCAAAAGTTTTTATAAAGTGACTTTTTACTTTAATTGGTATTTTTTTCAATGTGGCACATATATTAGGCAGGTTGTGACTTCACTTTCAGCTTAACTAACGCGATAAAAATAAAAATGTTTTGTAAATGATATCAATTTCAAAGTCCAAAATTCGTAAATTTGTGTTGTATTTTCAATTTCTTAGCCTTCTAACTTTACCTTTCAATCAATTCTTATTTTCAATTAACTCTAAACGTTTTATATTATATAAAAGTATAATTAGCGAAACCTCAAGGAGAATTAGTATCTTTGAAAATGGTAAGCAGATCACTTCGTTTTTCTAATCAAATCAAACTTCATTTTCATATTAACTATAATTTAACCTTCTCCTTCGTCAGTAGGTCTTTAATTAAAGCTCATTCTATTCGGCAAGCTTTGAAGATCATATTAAGTTAAGAAAATCAGAGACAGTATCGGAAGTCTGTGAGAAACGGCGTCAAAATGAATGTACTACGTTATCCGGATTATATATTGTCTAAATATGTATCAGTATGCTGGCAGTTAAGCCAACAATTATGAAACATATCTTTAGAATCAACACTTGCGAGAGGTAGTGTCTGATAATAAAAGATACTATCATTTTCACTGGATCGTTATAATTTTCGTTTATTATTATTATTATTATATATATATATATATATATATATATATATATATATATATATATATATATATATATATATATATATATATATATATATATATATATATATATATATATATATATATATATATATATATATATATATATATATATATAAAATGCCCAAATTATTAATATACCCACCCAACTTATAGTTTTATTATTTCAAACTAATTAGTAATGGTAATTACATCTTGAGGAAATCACTCAAAAATTCAACTACTAGGTTACTAAAAGATATTTTAAATTCAGAATGTTTCCTTTTTTATTTTATTTTATTATCCTTAGTTCTCCTTTCATTGTATAGAGCGAAGAACTTCTCTCGTAAACAAAATTGAGATGAGAATATGTAAAAAACCTGAATTATATCAAACGTCATGATCATATCTCCACTAGAAAATCTTTCAACCAAAACACATAATCAGTTCTTCCAGTCTCATCTCATACTTTCTGTCAAAAAGCTACCACAATAGTCAGTGTGATGATGCTGTATATCTAATGCTGCAAAGGTTCTTATAGGAGTTGGAAATTGAGTAATTAGCTTATTCGAGCACCCGCTCTGTAGTACCTATATAAGAGAAGTGCCAATGTTTCGTTGCAAAGATAAGAGTCAAGGAAGTTCTTAAAAGAACAATTTACAAGTTTTTAAATTTTGGGCTCGATCTTGTCCAATATGTGGGTAAAACAATAGCTCCCCCAGCTAGGACATTATGAAAGGTATTTTAAACAATGTCACCGGACAGATTTACTAATTTCCTTGAATTGTCTTACCAACCACTGTGTACCGAGTTTCCAAGAGATTTATCAGTTTATGCTGTGATTAACAATGTCTATATTGTTCACAAAAGATTACAGAATAATATAAAGAAATAGGAGAGTTGGGAAATGTTTTTTTGTGGGAGAATCCCAGAAATTGAGCTCTGAAAGTTAAAATTTATTTAGATCAGTACGAATTAGAAAGAAAAGCTGATTAGAGACGAAATTCTAAAAGCAAAATAGGTAGAATATATGAAATAATAAAAAGTACAGTCGTCGACATAGGAAAGCGTAAGGTTATAAAAGATTTTAAAAATCATTAATAAAAAGTAAGACAAACAAGAAGTGTTTATCTTATGAGAAATAAATGAATTGTGAAAAAGAAATGATCAAAGCTGAAAATTTTGTCAATGCTAAACAATTACCTAATTAAAGGAAAATTAATTTAAGAGTCTAACAGGATTTCACACTGCAGGTAAAATACTTTTCAACACCAATTCTTCTGACATTTAATAATATTTGACATTGGCATTAAATTACTGAAAAGAAAAAAAAAATCAATTCTCGAGATCAAACAAAAGTGCGGCACCGTGATGGATAACCTACGGTTAAAATTTTTGCAAATGCTATATCGAATTGGAAATTTATTATCAATAATGGTTTTCATACTGAGAGATAAAAGCATTAAAATACTATATGAAATTTTAAAAAGGCCAGTCAGTACATAATACAACTTGCGACTGTTTTTCCGATCTCGTTAAAAACCCACCGCTTCTTTTCAAATTTTAAATTTTAACAACAACAAAAAATTGTATAGCCCTTAAGACAATTACGTTAAGGAGAACCTGATTAAAATCCCTAACTCTAATTAAACTTAATAAAAATAAATTCAAATCATCAGCAATAAAATAGATTACATATCTATGTTAAAGGCTAATCATTGTATTCATGGGGGAATAAAAGGCCTTCAGTATTTCTTAATTATAATTAAAATAATTCAAACACGAATTAATTTATATACAAAAAATAACTTTACGAACATTTTGACATTTGAAGACCCTGAAAAGAAAAGTGAAATAATTTAGAAATATTCTACTACTTTAATTGTACTAGCCATCAACATCAATAATAATTATTTTTTAATTTTAATTTTAAATTTCTATAAACATCTACCGATCTGTTGCTACTTGAAAAGCTATTACAAGTTCATGTGCTAATTCTATTCTAAAACATGTAAATGATTTATTAACGATCAGCTAATAATTGAATTACATAATCCTAAAATAAACCCAATATATAAAAATGAATCCGTTACTGTACTACTACTTTGAATAAAGAAATTTCATTTCAAATTTTTAAAGCTTGTTTAAAAAACACGAAGTTATATGAAATATTTAATCTACTTAGAATGTCTGGTAATTTAAAAGCTCTCTGGTAAAAGTCAGATCCATCAAAATTCTTTGATGGCCTTACTTTGGGAAGTTGTGAATGTTTGGTGTAAAATATTTAACTAACGTATCCACAAAAAGAAATTTCCCAAAATTAAACCCCAACAATTATCATGTGCATTTCCTAAAAATCCATAGCCCAGTTATGACATGATCGAAGAACGCATGTATGAAATACACAAAAATGTATAAAAAGTAAATTATATTAAGAAAAACAAGTTTAGCACTTTGCAAAAACTAAAAACACAAACAAACCTATGTTAATAATTACTGATTTTTAAATCTTGATTGCTTTTCCATCTTTCCATTTTGTAATTTTAACCTGAACTCCATCTCTCTTCATTGCATCGGCTCTTATATCAGATTTTAAAGCCTGTCTTACTAATCTTGCAGCAATTGTAGAGTACTGTACATAACTGTATTAATAATATATTATATTGCAAGAATGTAAATGGTTAAATAAATAAATTTTTTAAAGAGATAAATGAAATAAACAATTTTAAATGGAAAGAAATAATAATCAATGTTACAAGAAAAAAAAATTAAATGATTGAAGATTTTAGAGAAAACTTAGTGAAAAAAATAATTCTTCTTATCCATGGTAATATTTGCACCTTTCCTGAATATATATATATATATATATATATATATATATATATATATATATATATATATATATATATATATATATATATATATATATATATATATATATATATATATATATATATATATATATATATATATATATATATATATATATATATATATATATATATATATATATATATATATATATATATATATATATATATATATATATATATATATATATATATATATATATATATATATATATATATATATATATATATATATATATATATATATATATATATATATCTAGACTTTAGACTTTCTCACCACTTTTAACCTCTCACCGTAGTGAGGACAATCGGGAGAAGCAGAGTTATTTGTGTTTTCCCGACCAGTGGGGTCACCTAATGCTGGTGATATGATGTACAGTTATCTGGGGTGATAGTAACCCTTGCCACAGTCTTACAGATCTAGATCACTCAGCTATCCGTGGACGTAGTGAGATTCTATACTTTGAAGACCTTACTGTACATGTGGCAGATAGAGGATAGTGTTTTTGTATGTAATTATAGGTTGTATTTGTATGTGTTGGCTGTGTTTGTAGTGATGTGTGGGTATTGAGATCAGTGTATTAATACACTTTGCCGTAAACTGTAATTAATTACAGAAGACCTCCAACGAGCGGCGATTTTTAATGTCCGATCTTGGTTAGTGGGCGGAGCAGTCAGAGCCTTCGTTTTACCGAGATACGAACTGCTTGCCCTAAAGCGTGGAAATTCTCCGCTTTGTCTACGAATTTCCTCCGCTTTATCCACTGAGCTAACCGGGATCTCCTATATATATATATATATATATATATATATATATATATATATATATATATATATATATATATATATATATATATATATATATATATATATATATATATATATATATATATATATATATATATATATATATATATATATATATATATATAATAAAAGGGAGACAACCAATAACCAATTTCAAAAATTTCAACTGTTGGTGGTGTGGTGATGTGGTTGTGTGGGGTGGAGGACTTAAGGGGGGGAGGTGTGTCGTGGTTTGTCTTTCTGCTGGGTTTTATCCAGTGGAGTGTCTCCGCCCTATCTGCTTTTTATATTTTTTGTTCCTCCTTCCCACTCATCCAGGTGGTGAGTTGGATGTATGAATGATTTTTTTTGTAGTTAGAAGTGTTTGTTTGTTTACTATAATGTTACTGTTTTTCAGATCAAAAGCAAGAGATAATTTTGAAAGATTTTTTTTGTTTACGATTTTTTTTGATAAATATGAGTTACTAAAGCAATCTATTTGAGGCACAGAATGTCCCCAGAGTAAGAAATCCAAAAGATCCTGTGAGTTTTATTTTTACATAAAATTATGTAAGTATGTTTAAAAATCTTTTCTTCTTCTAATCTTTTGAATGTTTGCAGGTCTTTTTTGTTGTTTTGCTTATTTTTGCATGTTTGAAGAAGACGATGATGCTTGCAGATTTTAACACTACATAAACATTTTTCTTTTTCCTTTTAATTACTAACCACAATATGTTGGAATGACTGCGGCCTATGAATGAGTGAGAGAATGTGTTATGCAAGACTAATTACTACACTTGCCACCCAGTTGTTCATTACCGCTGCCTTCTACTTATTGCATGCTTCACCGACCTAATATAATGCCTGGGGAACTCATAGCCTCTCATATATGAATATTAAGAAAAAAAAAAAACAAGAGGATACAAAGAGGAAGAGCATTCCAAGGTATTGTGACAGTGTACATTTTGTTTAGTTAGCTATTTGGTATTATAAGAGAGGAAGTATTTTTTAGGTTGTAGAAAATTCTGCCTTCAGGAGCGCCCCACTTTTCTGTACAGAGAAAAAATTCACGACAATGCTATCCACCACAGGGATGTTGCCTTCAGGGATTACCATCGTCTTCAAACTCCAGAAACTCACGCAATTTAAATTTCATCAAAGAATAGTACAAAATCTATCCTTATTTTTGAAAGTACTCTGACCCCCTTTTTTTGTTATATGGGGCAGAGACTTGGAGTATGACAACAAGAAAAAAAGCAGAATTCAAGCAGCAGAGATGAAGGTGCTGCGGTTGATGGTGGAAGGACCAAGAGGGAAAGGATAAGAAGAGAAAGAATTAAAGAAAGTAAAGGGGTTGAACCAATTATTCAAAAGATAGATGCACCAAGATATATATATATATATATATATATAATATATATATATATATATATATATATATATATATATATATATATATATATATATATATATATATATATATATATATATATATATATATATAATAATTTTTTTTTTTAATTCTCATAAAGCTAGCTTTATTACCAATACCTGCTTTAATATACTATTATAGTTTTAAATAACTATACAGGTATCCATTGATTAACGAGTTTTTAGTTTAGGTAAAAATCAATTAGAGTAGTAAAATAATTTTAACTTGTACCTTAATGTACACAGAATTAATTTTGATTAGCACATTTTTAATTTCCCTCAAAATGGTTGTTTCTCATGGTATAAGAGTTGCCAATTAATAATTGAACACCAATGTGCATTAGAAAATGATGAAATGATGAAAAAACTTTAAATGTCCTTAGAGATCAGATTACCAGCATGGATCCAGATGTAAATTGTAGTAGTTTAGTTTGCCACAACTTAGAAAAGCATATTTATAAGAAAAGAAAACCCTCCCCCCCAAAAAAAAAAATACAGTTTACTCTGGATATTTTCTAAAAATTCATAAAATTGAAAAAAATAGATAATAAACATTTACATAAGTTAATTTTTTTATTTTCCTTCCATATTGTTTACACATATTACAATATTTCAGGAAATATTTTTTTTTTTTTTTTTTAACATTGAACTGAGAACCAATTATAATTTTTACTATTAGTTTATATATTTAATTAAAGCAGTGTTGATATACAAAATTAACATTGGTGACAAAAATTAATTACGTTAATCAAGAGATATCTGTATATATATTAATCTTAAAAAAAAATAAACAGAAGGCATAACTTACTTCAAACCAGCGTTTCTCCAGAAAGTCATTGCAACCTTTTTTTTTTTAATTTATTTATATCTGACAGAGAAAACTTCACTTTGAAGAGATATTAATATTAATCTGAAAAAGGTAATTTAATTTTTTTACATAACACATGAAGGACTTTGCAAACCAAATATGTTATTAATATTACCACCACTATTCCTACTACTAATAATAATATGAGAAAATTTTCTGTTCTTAACCATGATGGGAAATATAACTTCTCCAAAGTGAAACTAAATTTAAAACCAAGCCTAAAAAGAATGGACTTCCAATAAAATTTTTTACTATATATTATGCTAAGGTTCAGTTCAGGTACAGGCTGCTGTATTCAAGTACAACTACAGGTATAGACCAACCAGGGCCCCAGCTAAAAATCAGGAAAAACTGAGGTTTGCCTGCCGGGGTTAAAATGGCAAATTATACTTATTAGTGGTGGATTAAATCAAACTAAATATAAAATTATGATTTTTCTTCTCATTTTTTCAATATTTTGTTTTTATTTTCTGCTGTGAATGTTCATCTTTGTGTTTTGATTTTAGATGACACCTGGAGGTCCTCTTCAAATTTCCTGACTGCAGATGTCACATTTAGCTATTTCAAGCCTATCCTGAAACATTGTAAAGTACTTCCAAACTGCTGAAGCTGATCTTTTAGCCATAGTGACTGAAAGTATAAACAAAAACAATAATTTTGAAATAATGTAGTTAAATGATACAAGTTTATACACAGCAAAAAAAAAGCAATGTTATGTATAAATACAGGATATATTGATAATTTTATATCATACATTTTTTCAAACTTTAACTTAGGGTCTTACCTAAGTAAACTATTGAATCACTATTGTGAATCAAAATATTTTTTCAAACTCTTATTGTACAAAATCTGTAATTTTCTGAACTTTTTTTTTTTTTTTCAGAGAAAATGAAAAATCATTAACCTAAGTGAATGTTGACCTAATCCAGCAAATACTAGCTCTTTCAGCATGTAAATGAAAGAAATATAAAAAATGATAATAGCTTTTACATCAATGTGATGCTTTGATATATATATATATATATATATATATATATATATATATATATATATATATATATATATATATATATATATATATATATATATATATATATATATATATATATATATATATATATATATATATATGGAATTTTGCCGGGGCCGGGGTTCTGGATAGGGTTGCCTAAAATTTGTAAAGAGGTCAAAAGCACAAAAATTTTAGGTTAAAACAATTTGATATAAAGTTAATTGAGGTTTATTTAATTATAAGAAAGGCGTAGAATAGCCAACATTCACTTAAATTAATGATTATATGCATTTTCTCCAGAAAAATGTCAGAAAATTACAGATTTTGTATAATAAATCCAAAAATGTTTAAAAAAAATTTTTTTTGATACATAATAGTGGTTCAACAGCTTTACCTATAAGCCCACAAAGTAAAGTTTGAAAAAATGTAAGATATAAAATTATCAATATAACCTATATTTATACATATCATTGTTATATCATTGCTATATATCAAACTTGAATCAATTAGCTACATTATTTAAAAATTATTATCTTTTTATACTTTCAATCAATATGGTTAAAATATCCTTTTCAGCAGTATGGAAGTACTTTACAATGTTTCAGGATAGGTTCGAAATAGCTAAATGTAACATCTACAGTCAGAAAATTAGAAGAGGACCTCCGGGTAGTACAAGTAAAAAATTTTCAACCAAATCTTTATAGGGGGCATAAAATCAAAACACAAAAATGAACATTCACTAGCAGAAAAGGAGTAGACAAAAGAAACAGAAAAAAAGAGAAAATTTTAAAAAAGCAAGAATATCTTAATTTTCTTATATTTTGTTTAAATTTTTGTTTCATTATTTGACTGATTGAGCTGAAATTTTCAGGGAATATGCATTTTTTTCCCAAAGTTCTGAGTTGATTTTGAGCATTTTTCTGAGTCTATAACAGTTTGAAAGTTATTTGGACACAAAGTTGAAAAAAATGAATAACGTGGTTGAACCACTGGTCCACATGAGCTGAAAATTTAATTGAATAATCTTAGCCTCAATTTCTTGCATTGGTGAGAACAGATTTTTGATATCACATCTAGAAAAAAAGATATGAGCACTTGAAATTTTTTTTTTTAAAAATCGTACCCTTTCTGAGAAAAAAATTAAAAAAAAAAAAAAAACATGCTACCTACTATTTTTTTTATTTTTGGATATTGTTTAGAGGAGGGACAGGGCTTCAATTTTCATTTAGTGTATTATTAAATGCTTTTCGTTTGAAACTAGATATAGTCTCTCAAACTTTGGAAATATTTGAAATTTGGTCAAAAATGGACCTTTTTGAGAGGCTATATCTCGAAACCAACGACTTGCATCGAATAAAGTAAAGAGAAGAATTTGTAGCCCCCATCCCTCCTCTATGCACTCTCCTAAAATAAGGAATGTTATAGTTATAGTTTTGTTTTAAATTTTATTGACCGAAAAGGTGGATTTTTTTTCAATTTTTTTTTCTACGTTTGTTGAGTTTTGGGCTTATAACATTTTTTCTATAACTCTGGGAACAAATGTCTGTTACATGTTTTCGTTGCCAATAAAATTATGGATATACATCCAAATTTCAAGTTTTTCCGAAAAGTGGTTTGGCCCCGCCATTCATTAGAAAAGGGTCAAATTCCTCTCAGAAAAAACTTTTTAGCAGTTATAGACTCAGAAAAACGCTAGAAATGGACTTTCTTTTTACCAGGAAAAAAGCTATATACACTGAAAATTTCAAGAGAATCGGCTGAAAATTAAAAAAAAAAAAATTTGAATTTTCCCCTCAAGTATAATTTGCCATTTTAACCCCGGTAGGCAAACCCCGGTTTTCCCTGATTTTAGCCGGGGTTAGCCGGGGCCCCAGTCGGTTCCTATATATATATATATATATATATATATATATATATATATATATATATATATATATATATATATATATATATATATATATATATATATATATATATATATATATATATATATATATATATATATATATATATATATATATATATATATATATATATATATATATATATATATATATATATATATATATATATATATATATATATATATATATATATATATATATATATATATATATATATATATATACAGCTTCTCTGTTTGGGGAATCATTTTTATCAGGAACAGAAGAACCAGAGCTCTATGGAACATTTTATTAAGTAAACATTTGAAGAACAAACTACTTTATCTTCAGGATCTAATAAGACAATGTTATTAATATAAAATTACTTTTAAAATCAGACAGAATAAGATGAATAATAAAAAAAGAATGTAAAATATATAAAAAAAAATTTATATAAAATACAATTTTTAAAACACTGTTAAAAAATGAGCACTAATTGTGGAAATAAATTATTTGAAATATAAAAAGAATATCTTACCTAAAATACAGTCAGATATGTTATGGATTATAAAGTTACATTATTAAAGTTCCTATTGCACTACTGTCAGTGTTTAATGATGGTTTGAGAATGGTTACATAAAATAATTCTAAAATACGTAAATCTAATAAGTGGTAAGTTTGTGCTATTATTTTGAAACTGGATGGGTTTAACTGGTGTTGATGTCTTAAGGTGTGTACTCTGATATTAGAATTGGAAAGATTAGTTAAATTTTTTTCAGTATGTGGTGATACTCCCTTATACTCACTAGTGCACAAGTGGACTTGGCACATAATGCTACCAACATAGATAGCCAATATATATATATATATATATATATATATATATATATATCGAGCATCCAGGGTTGCCTAAAATTTGTAGAATTCAAAAGTACTGCAATTTTAGGTTAAGAAAATTAGATAACTGTATAATTTTAATTGAGATTTATTTGATTATAAGGATGGAGTAGAATAACCAACATTCACTTAAATTAATGATTATATAGACTCAGAATTATACTCTACTTTTGTATCAAACTTAAAGCCCAATTTCTCGCAGAGCTTTTTCAAATACTCAACATAGGAAAATAGAGACAGTTAGAAGCCACAAGGGCCTATTGAGACTGTCCCAGTCCAAACAAATAATAATAATAACAATAACAATACGAATACATGCACAAAAGACTAGGTCTATCCTTTCCCTAGTTATCAGTTCATTCATGCAAAGATAAAAGCAAAACCAAGCCCAACTACACATGCAACATTCAATGAACCATCACCCACTACAAAAAAACTGCCATTAGGCTTAGTCATAGGTTGATCTGTTGATCTAAAAATTCATATATACCCGCCACTTTGGCTTAGTCAAGTTATATTATATAATACCTAAACCATCCATAAATCTATCTAGCCCCCTTTTAAATTTGACAAGAGAATCACAGTCAACAATCTCTTCTGGGAAGTCATTCCAAAATTTAACAACTCTATTACTGAAAGAGTATTTTCTTAGATCGAGATGGCATGGCTTCTTTTTAATTTTCTTATCATGTCCTCTAGTTACTCTTCCACGGTCCAATATAAAGTATTTTTCAATCTCTGTATTACTGTCAGATGCAAATATTTTGTAAACTTGTATCATATCCCCTCTGAGAAATCTCCTTTCAACTGAGAACATTCCTAACTCCTTCAATCTCTCTTCATAGCTCTTATTTTCAAAGCCAGAAATCATCCTTGTTGCTCGACGTTGTACTCTCTCCAGCATATCTATGTCTTTTCTTAAATGAGGAGCCCAAACCTGTGCACAATACTCTAATGCTGGCCTAACATAGCTATTATATAGCTTGCTTATAACCTCTTTGCTCTTGTAAACTACATTGCGATTAATTATACCTAATTTAATTCAGGTCAATATGTTCTAGTAAAGATTTAATTTCATTTAACTCAATTTCAAATGCTGCACACCTATTCATTACATGTATACTAGAGCTATTAATTTCTAAACTGCTATCCAACTTTTTCTCAGTAAACACTGATGCAAAATAAGCATTGAAAATGTTAACCAATTCCTTATCTGAACTTACTAAATTTCCATCATGATTTTAATTGGGCCAATTTTCTTATCCTTGCTTTTAAATTTATAAAAGCTAAAAAACTTTTTCAAGTCTTTATTACTGTTCCTTGCCAAATTAATTTCTGCCATTCTCTTTGCTCTTCTTATTGATTGGTTAAGTTCATTCCTAATTCTCTTATATTGTTCCAAATCTTCACCCCTGCTCCTGCCTTTGAATATTTTAAAACATCTACGTTTTTCACTGATTTTCTCTTTTATCTCTCTACCCACCAATTAGGTTTTCTATATGCCACCCTAATGGATTTATCTTTAAAACACACAGACTGAATGGTAGCCAATATTTGCTTGAAGTATTCCCACATCATGATAAGGCCTTTACACTGAACAATTATTGGAATAAATGCCACTTAATTCAAATAGAAAGAATTACCATGTTTTATAATTACTACTTAATCTTACTTGGTCTCATTATAGTTACAGAAGAAAATAATTTCACCCATAGGCCTAAGCTAGGCCATATACTCTTTCCGCCACTTCAATTTTCAACCAAATCTTAATATATAGTTTAATCTTAACATCGTATTAAATACAAATAAATCTTACTTATAATCCATTTAAACTCAATTTTCGTAAACAAAACTATCTCGCCTGAATACAAATAGTTTGTTTTCTTTTTAGTTATTAGAACGGTGTCTGCAATCAATATTATAATAGGCTTGGATTTACTTGGAAAAATATGATCATATGGCATCAAAAGCCTATAATCTACATCCCAAAGATTTAACTTTTCATTTATACTTTACCTTCCTGCTTTCTTCTAGGGCCCTGCCGTTAACGTATCTTGTACAATTTTTCAGCTAACGTGCTCTTTATCTGCAAGAACATCAGTACACACCATAAATTTTTATTTTCCCATATCCCTTGCCATTATTATTACTTCATGGGTTTTCGCTTCTGAGAGCGAATTGAAAAAATTACCAAAAATAATTTTCTCACTTGTTCAATAATTCACCTATGGATTCCACCACAGGGTCCACTTACCACTGGCACGTTCAGCCGGCTTCACAAATTGGCTCTTCCCTACAAATCACCAAAGTTAAAATATAGTTAGTCAAAACAATAATAAAGATTTGGCAAATTGACAGTGGTGGTGCTCAATGTTAACAGAGAAGTTAATATCATTAACCATAATAGCTAAACCAAATTTTTAACTTTGTTAAAGTAAATTCGCTAATTATTTAGTCAGTTAACATAATTAACGTTAACTTAGTTAACTTTTTTTGATTTTTTTCTTTAAATAAGATGTTTACATACTGTTTTTTATTCAAAATTAAACAATTAATTGAATAAATAGTTAATTAAATATTTTGGCTATATAAATATTTTTTTCATTATCCCTTTGACGGGGTTGACGGCCTCTGGTGATGAGGTTGGTTATCATAAAGAATTTTCCACCAGATTGATTTGGTACATGATTTCGTGTTTTCATGCATATTACTCCACAATTATGAGAGTAACAAACACCACAAAATCGAATAAGAATGCTTCTTTCTGTGGCTTATATATATATATATTATATATATATATATATATATATATATATATATATATATATATATATATATATATATATATATATATATATATATATATATATATATATATATATATATATATATATATAGGGTGCTTCGGAATTGCAAGGCAATATTTAAGGTATGGGTTCTCTATCACAATAAAAACAATAAAGGTCAAATAAATATATGTTTAAAATTAGTTTATATCCGAGATATCAGATGTTAAAGACGTATCTCTCTGAACATTATAGCATTTGCTCATTTGTTGAAAAGGGTAGTACATTTTTGTCATTCCGTTGTTGTGGGGTCGGGGTGACCCCTTTTCGTTGTTTGTAAAATGAGTAGAGGTTACGAGACAGTCACAACCAAAACCAGACTCCACACCAAGGATGATTGAAAGTGAAGGCGATATTCGGAATTTATTAACACAAATAAAATTCTAATCACTCCAGAGTAGGTACAGACAATTGAGGATTATCAGGAAAAAGACTAAGACCCAATCTAGGGTAACGTGATTTGCAAAAGAGATATAAGTGGAACCTTCCTTTTTCTCTAGAAACGATCTTGAACACTCACAGGGCAAGCAGAAACGTATTTTGAAGCCGGTGGCTATGTTAGGACACTGATAGAAAACGAAAGTTTGTCGTTGTGATGAAAAAAACTTGAGTTCACGATAATGAGAACTAGGAACCAACAAAAGATGCTTGCGCTACGAGCGACGACGAGAACGAAAAAGGACACGCTTTTTTAAATTTTAAAACGTTTCACTCTCGCTACCCATCTAGTGATTTTTCGAGTGAAGGATGATTTTACAATGACGTCAGTAGTAAGGGGTCCGCTTTTGACAGAAAAATCAGGCAACCTAAGCCAGAACGGGATTTTGATTTGCAATGCAAATCACTCCGCTCAAATTGACCTCACGCTCTTTCCTGATACCATTTTGGGGGGTTCAACCCATTGAAATTGGACTCAAGTCTGGGGAGGGGGCCCACGCGGGGCTCCGTGAACCCTCCAAAAATGGTATCAGGAAGTTGCCTGAGTTTGCAAAATCGCTGCGTTCGCCTCACTTTCTTTTCTGACCATTTTCTTTGCGGTTCAATCCTCCTGGAATTGATTCGAACTTGGGGGTTTGGGGGTCCGTGGGACTGCGTGGCTCCGTGAACCGACAAAAAAATGTCAGGAAGGTCCCTGAGAATGCAGGAATGCACGCAAATGCAGAAAGACCGTTAGGGACAGGTTGCCTGATTTTTCTGTCAAAAGCGGACCCCTTACTACTGACGTCACTGCTGGTAGCGCCTACACCGTATTAGACTCTGTGGGTGTAGGTTACTCATCAGATTGTCTCGTTCTGTGCCTATACGAGTGAGTGAATTTTGTGTG
>SEYY01013609.1:45000-52500 GCA_009176605.1 Armadillidium nasatum
TATATATATATATATATATATATATATATATATATATATATATATATATATATATATATATATATATATATAATATATATATATATATATATATATATATATATATATATATATATATATATATATATATATATATATATATATATATATATATATATATATAGAAAGAGGAAAGCATTAGCTAATTACATGAAAAGATATCAGTGTGGCCAATCACACAAATAAGGATTTGATTCAGGTACTGTCAAACATTGACCAATCTCTTCGCAACCAGGAGGGGACCAGTGCTGAAATTTTAAAAGAAAATAAATAGAAAGCGTAAGGAGTCAAATTCTTAAATATTTTACAATGTTTCAGTAGGAAGAGCAGTAGGAGTACAAACATAATTTAACGTATGTTAGGACCGAAGTCTGGCAGTTGTTTTCTTTCAGAAGGAAAAGTATTTTATTTTTTTTACGAGTAACAGAAATTGAAGTTCTTTTAATTTTAAACAACATTGTCACAAGGTTTATAGAATGTAGAAAGATAATATTTTCCCTTGGATTTCGAACACGTATTACAATGAGTAAATAAACTAACAGGTTTTTGTAATATAATATAGCAATTAAAATAATAAACACGACTTATAAAGATGTATATGTTTCCGAAACAATTATATTATTTATTAAAATAAAGAAATTTTAATTTAGTTACTGATGGTTCTTTATATTTCATTTGAAAACATAATAATAATATTAAATGCTTATAAAGTTTTAAAAATTTTATTAAACTGTTCAAAAATCAAATTATATAAATCAATTGATTTCTTTGTGTGATTTTTTTAAAAAAATCATGATTTTTTTTAAATACTTGATTTAATCGAACCAATTCACTTACGCTTAATTGACAATCAAAAATGTTAAGTGAAATGGAAAAATCATTTAAACGAAAAATTCCATTGAAATTCATGAAAATAAATTTGAGAAATTTAATCTGAGGCGTTGGATAGTGTTATTATATAATTTAACATCATAATATGGAAAAGAATCAGATTCCTGCATCATATTTTCTGTGTCGTTAAAATATTTTAGGTAATTGACAATCAAAAATGTTAAGGGAAATGGAAAACTCATTTAAACGAAAAATTCCAATGAAATTCTTTAAAATAAATTTAAAAAATATAATGTGAGGCGTTGGATAGTGTTATTATATAATTTAACATCATAATATGGAAAAGAATCAGATTCCTGCATCATATTATCTGTGTCGTTCCAAGAATTTAGGTAATTGACAATCAAAAATGTTAAGTGAAATGGAAAACTCATTTAAACGAAAAATTCCATTGAAATTCATGAAAATAAGTTTGAAAAATATAATGTGAGGCGTTGGATAGTGTTATTATATAATTTAACATCATAATATGGAAAAGAATCAGATTCCTGCATCATATTATCTGTGTCGTTCAATATTTTAGGTAACTTGACAATCAAAAATGTTAAGTGAAATTTAAAACTCATTTAAACGAAAAATTCCATTGAAATTCATGAAAATAAATTTGAAAATATAATGTGAGGCGTTGGATAGTGTTATTATATAATTTAACATCATAATATGGAAAAGAATCAGATTCCTGCATCATATTATCTGTGTCGTTCCAATATTTTAGGTAATTGACAATCAAAAATGTTAAGTGAAATGGAAAACTCATTTAAACGAAAAATTCCATTGAAATTCATGAAAATAAATTTGAAAAATATAATGTGAGGCGTTGGATAGTGTTATTATATAATTTAACATCCTAATATGGAAAAGAATCAGATTCCTGCATCATATTATCTATGTCGTTCCAATATTTTAGGTAACTGACAATCAAAAATGTTAAGTGAAATTTAAAACTCATTTAAACGTAATATTCCATTGAAATTCATGAAAATAAATTTGAAAAATATAATGTGAGGCGTTGGATAGTGTTATTATATAATTTAACATCATAATATGGAAAAGAATCAGATTCCTGCATCATATTATCTGTGTCGTTGAAATATTTTAGGTAACTGACAATCAAAAATGTTAAGTGAAATTTAAAACTCATTTAAACGTAATATTCCATTAAAATTCATTAAAATAAGTTTGAAAAATATAATGTGAGGCGTTGGATAATGTTATTATATAATTTAACATCATAATATGGAAAAGAATCAGATTCCTGCATCATATTATCTGTGTCGTTCCAAGATTTTAGGTAACTGACAATCAAAAATGTTAAGTGAAATTTAAAACTCATTTAAACGTAATATTCCATTAAAATTCATTAAAATAAGTTTGAAAAATATAATGTGAGGCGTTGGATAATGTTATTATATAATTTAACATCATAATATGGAAAAGAATCAGATTCCTGCATCATATTATATGTGTCGTTCCAAGATTTTAGGTAATTGACAATCAAAAATGTTAAGTGAAATTTAAAACTCATTTAAACGAAAAATTCCATTGAAAATCATGAAAATAAATTTGAAAAATATAATGTGAGGCGTTGGATAGTGTTATTATATAATTTAACATCATAATATGGAAAAGAATTAGATTCCTGCATCATATTATCTGTGTCGTTCCAATATTTTAGGTAACTGACAATCAAAAATGTTAAGTGAAATTTAAAACTCATTTAAACGTAATTTTCCATTGAAATTCATTAAAATAAGTTTGAAAAATATAATGTGAGGCGTTGGATAGTGTTATTATATAATTTAACATCATAATATGGAAAAGAATCAGATTCCTGCATCATATTATCTGTGTCGTTCCAATATTTTAGGGAACTGACAATCAAAAATGTTAAGTGAAATTTAAAACTCATTTAAACGTAATATTCCATTGAAATTCATTAAAATAAATTTGAAAAATATAATGTGAGGCGTTGGATAGTGTTATTATATAATTTAACATCATAATATGGAAAAGAATTAGATTCCTGCATCATATTATCTGTGTCGTTGAAATATTTTAGGTAATTGACAATCAAAAATGTTAAGTGAAATGGAAAACTCATTTAAACGAAAAATTCCATTGAAATTCATGAAAATAAATTTGAAAAATATAATGTGAGGCGTTGGATAGTGTTATTATATAATTTAACATCATAATATGGAAAAGAATCAGATTCCTGCATCATATTATCTGTGTCGTTCCAATATTTTAGGTAACTGACAATCAAAAATGTTAAGTGAAATTTAAAACTCATTTAAACGTAATATTCCATTGAAATTCATTAAAATAAATTTGAAAAATATAATGTGAGGCGTTGGATAGTGTTATTATATAATTTAACATCATAATATGGAAAAGAATCAGATTCCTGCATCATATTATCTGTGTCGTTCCAATATTTTAGGTAACTGACAATCAAAAATGTTAAGTGAAATTTAAAACTCATTTAAACGTAATATTCCATTGAAATTCATTAAAATAAATTTGAAAAATATAATGTGAGGCGTTGGATAGTGTTATTATATAATTTAACATCATAATATGGAAAAGAATCAGATTCCTGCATCATATTATCTGTGTCGTTCCAATATTTTAGGTAACTGACAATCAAAATTGTTAAGTGAAATTTAAAACTCATTTAAACGTAATATTCCATTGAAATTCATGAAAATAAATTTGAAAAATATAATGTGAGGCGTTGGATAGTGTTATTATATAATTTAACATCATAATATGGAAAAGAATCAGATTCCTGCATCATATTATCTGTGTCGTTCCAATATTTTAGGTAATTGACAATCAAAAATGTTAAGTGAAATTTAAAACTCATTTAAACGTAATATTCCATTGAAATTCATTAAAATAAATTTGAAAAATATAATGTGAGGCGTTGGATAGTGTTATTATATAATTTAGAATCAATATATGGAAAAGAATCAGATTCCTGCATCATATTATCTGTGTCGTTCCAATATTTTAGGTAACTGGCAATCAAAAATGTTAAGTGAAATTTAAAACTCATTTAAACGTAATATTCCATTGAAATTCATGAAAATAAATTTGAAAAATATAATGTGAGGCGTTGGATAGTGTTATTATATAATTTAACATCATAATATGGAAAAGAATCAGATTCCTGCATCATATTATCTGTGTCGTTCCAATATTTTAGGTAACTGACAATCAAAATTGTTAAGTGAAATTTAAAACTCATTTAAACGTAATATTCCATTGAAATTCATTAAAATAAATTTGAAAAATATAATGTGAGGCGTTGGATAGTGTTATTATATAATTTAACATCATAATATGGAAAAGAATCAGATTCCTGCATCATATTATCTGTGTCGTTCCAAGATTTTAGGTAATTGACAATCAAAAATGTTAAGTGAAATGGAAAACTCATTTAAACGAAAAATTCCATTGAAATTCATGAAAATAAGTTTGAAAAATATAATGTGAGGCGTTGGATAGTGTTATTATATAATTTAACATCATAATATGGAAAAGAATCAGATTCCTGCATCATATTATCTGTGTCGTTGAAATATTTTAGGTAACTGACAATCAAAAATGTTAAGTGAAATTTAAAACTCATTTAAACGAAAAATTCCATTGAAATTCATGAAAATAAATTTGAAAAATATAATGTGAGGCGTTGGATGTGTATTATATAATTTAACATCATAAATATGAAAAGAATCAGATTCCTGCATCATATTATCTGTGTCGTTCCAATATTTTAGGTAACTGACAATCAAAAATGTTAAGTGAAATTTAAAACTCATTTAAACGTAATATTCCATTGAAATTCATTAAAATAAGTTTGAAAATATAATGTGAGGCGTGGGATAGTGTTATTATATAATTTAACATCATAATATGGAAAAGAATAGATTCCTGCATCATATTATCTGTGTCGTTCCAATTTTAGGTAATTGACAATCAAAAATGTTAAGTGAAATGGAAAACTCATTTAAACGAAAAATTCCATTGAAATTCATGAAAATAAATTGAAAAATATAATGTGAGGCGTTGGATAGTGTTATTTAATTTAACATCATAATATAGAAAAGAATCAGATTCTGCATCATATTATCTATGTCGTTCCAATATTTTAGGTAACTACAATCAAAAATGTTAAGTGAATATTGAAATGAAATACGTTAATTATATAATTTAACATCATAATTTAAAAGAATCAGATTCCTGCATCATATTATCTGTGTCGTTCCAATATTTTAGGTAATGACAATCAAAATGTTAAGTGAAATTTTAAAACTCATTTAACGTAATTTTCCATTGAAATTCATTAAAATAAGTTTGAAAAATATAATGTGAGGAGTGGATTAGTGTTATTATATAATTTAATCATAATATGAAAAGAATCAGATTCCTGCATCATATTATCTGTGTCGTTCCAATATTTTAGGGAACTGACAATCAAAAATGTTAAGGAATTTAAATCATTTAAACGTAATTTCCATTAAAATTATTAAAATAATTTGAAAAATATAATGTGAGGCGTTGGATAATGTTATTATATAATTAACATCATAATTTGGAAAAGAATCAGATTCCTGCATCATATTATCTGTGACGTTCCAATATTTTAGGTAATTGACAATCAAAATGTTAAGTGAAATGGAAAACTCATTTAAACGAAAAATTCTATTGAAATTCATGAAAATAAATTTGAAAAATATAATGTGAGGCGTTGGATAGTGTTATTATATAATTTAACATCATAATATGGAAAAGAATCAGATTCCTGCATCATATTATCTGTGTCGTTCCAATATTTTAATTAATATTCTATTAAAAGTCCTAACTGTCTCTACATACTTATTTTCTAATTACAAAAATTAATGTTTTATTTTTCATCAAAATTTAAAAGTGCTGAGAGTTCCAACGCTAAAAATTTATATTTTTTTATTTTAATATTTATCTTAATAATAAAAATAAAATAAGAGTAGAGAACCATAAAATAATTTTGAAGTTAATAATACAATATAGTTTACTTGTTTTCTTTAAAATTTAAATTTAAATACAATGAATTGGTTCTTTCAGTCGCATTTTCGTCATTATATATAAAAAAATTTAAAATACTTTAAAATTTTTTTTAACTTAAATAATTTGCTTAATTAAGCTAATAAACTAATTATATTTACTTATTTGCTATATATACAAATTAATTATTACTTAGGCGAAAAAGCTACTCATAAAAAAAAAACTTGTAACTAAAAAAATGAATAAAATAAAAAAAATAAAAAAGAACATGACTTCAATTTGATTCATATTAAAAAAAATGAAAAAAAAAAAAAAAAAAAAAATCCGGAACCCTTCAATAAGGAAAATAACCTTACCATCACTGCTCTATCGCACCAATTTAGTTGAGGTTCTCCTGCCACAAGTTCTGCTTCGTGTTCTTCCACAGCTGCAAGTAACTGGCAAAATTCAAAATACAAATTTTAAATTGTTTGTGAACAAAGGATGTGATATTTTACTGTAAGTTCATTTCAAATATTTACAGAAAAACAAAATTCAGACATAAATTTTATTTCTCTTAAAACTTTAATGTAAATGTTAATTAATTTATTAAAAGGTAAAAGAAAGCCCAATTAATTTTGGAAAGAAATTTACAGATTTACTCCTACAACTTAAATTCAACCAATTAATAAATAAAATATAATATAATATATATATATATATATATATATATATATATATATATATATATATATATATATATATATATATATATATATATATATATATATATATATATATATATATATATATATATATATATATATATATATTAATATTATATGTATATATATATATATATATGTATGTATGTATGTATATATAATAATATATATATATATATATATATATATATATATATATATAATATATATATATATATATATATATATATATATATATATATATATATATATATATATATATATATATTATATATATATATATATATATTATATATATATAGGAATATATATATGCCTACTGCTACATCCAATATTATATGTATATATATATATATATATAATTATGCGCATGTGATATTCTTCGGAATTAGGAGAAATCGGGTATTTCTCTCCGGGATCTGTTTCAATTGCATATAAAAGAGGAGAGGCCGAGTGGTCATATGGTTCGGAGGTTGTTACGTTTACAGATTTTTGTCCAGGACAGTAATCAGTCCCCTACCATATATATATATATATATATAGTTAGTTAAGAATTGTCTGACCTTCGATATATGGAAATAATATCGATATATAGAAACATCGATATATCGATGCAAGTTTTTTAACATTTGTATTATTTTTATTTAGCTTTCATTTCATTTATGCCTATTAATATTATAATTATTGTTATTACTATTATTATTATATAGTTTTCTAGCGTACTTAGTTCAACTTATCATTATCAGAATGACAGAAGTTTGCCGTGTGATACAGGCCTAATTGACTGATGGATCGTTGCCGTGGGATACAGGCCTAC
>SEYY01013610.1:0-14613 GCA_009176605.1 Armadillidium nasatum
ATGAAGAGCCGGACGAAAGTGAAAATGAGGATAATGTCCACAAAATAGATGAGACATATAAAGGGGCCAGAAAAAGAGATTCTTTTTTAGGCCTGCCTCCAAAGAAACCCATCTCATGGGTATGATAAAAGTTAGAGGGTCCCCCAAACAAGACACTCGCACCTTCAAGGCAAAGTACCATGAAACACATGGCACTGATGAGTTCAGTGGCCAAGAAGGCAAATTAAGAGAAAGATATAGAGTGTCAGGTTATTATATTCCTTTGGAAATAATAGGGAATAGGGGGCTACACCCAGAGTTTTGTTTTACAGATTTGGGGTCTTCCATAACCCTTTTAAAAAGAAATAGATATGAGGAGCTGAAACATGATTGCCAGTTCAAAGTACATAAGGCACATGTTAGCTTAAGATCCATAACTAATGGAAAAATATCAGTATATGGCAGAGTAGCCATAAATGTGAAAATATATAAATATGTACATACTATTAATGCTTTAATAGTAGGTGACGATTGCAGTTTCCGAGGCAATGTTTTGTTGGGATGCGACAGCCTCTCGGAACTACCCTTAGTGCTTGATTTCGCACATAATAGATTATATTATAGCCGACAAAAGAATCGGATACCGACTATAAATCCATTTGCTCCTGAAATTGAGCTAAAATTGACTCACAAGCCATGCATCGAGGAAGATGTAGAAGAGGGCACCGGTTCCCTAAAATTGGAACATTGTGAGGAGAGATCCGAAACCTAAGGAGAAAGACATAGTCATGTCACCTCCAGGATTCGAACCAGAAAATCTTCCGAAATTCGGAGGCAACCCATATTGGGGATCATATGAAGACACATATGAGCTCATGAAAGATGAGGATGACCAATATGACCTAAGTCGTGATAGTTGGGAGGTGAAGGTAAACGAACTGATGTCACTGCCATTAACCCCTGCAGCGCAGTCAGAGGCCTCACTTTCAGAGGATGAAATTAAATGTAAAAATAATGCCAGACATGCAGAATGCCGGAGCCTAAGTCGCAAATGTAACCCAGAAAAGCCGCTAGGGATCACCTCTGAGCTTGAATGCAAGCAGCCTAAGACGCAAGTGCGCAGCCTAAGCCTTGTCAGCCATGTGCCCGTAAGCCTGAGTCTTAAAAAGGGAAAAGCGCAGCGTAAATCGAGCGAAATGCATAAGTCTGATGAATATGATGAGGTAGAATCCCTCATAGAAAAATTAAAGGGCCTAAGTCTTGAGAGTGAGCAGTCCATTATATATGATACCCATGCAAATGCCCGTAGCGTAAAGCTTCGAGGGCAGCAAAATAGCTTAAGTCCCAACGAAAAGAAGTGGCTAAGATCGGAAGAAAGGCATGGAAGCAGCCGGAAAATTGCTGAAGTTATGTATACTGAGCAGTTAAAGTGTAATGGTAAGAGAGATCTACCAGCACAAGTAAGTCTCAATGGATACCCGGGCCAAGGGATGGCGCGTGATAATAAATATAACCCGGGCCAAGGGATGGCGCGTGATAATAAATCTTACCCGGGCCAAGGAAGGGCGCGTGCGCGTGAAAATAATATCCTGAGCATAGCGCCACTCACGTTGGGAGACGTGTGAAAATGAAAATATCCAGGAGGAGAATGAGCATAGCGCTCATTCAATTGCACAGCGTACACCGATCCGAGGTGGTAAACTCGCAAAAGAAGTGTAAAAGCCATTCTAAAAGTAAGAATGAGCATAGAGTGCACTGCAAAAGCCATTCCGAAATTGAGAATGAGCACAGCAGTCAAAATATGGAAATGCGTAGCCCAAGTGGGATTGTAAAAGCGCAAGATGTGAAAAACATTTGTAAAAGCCATTCTAAAAGAGAGAATGAGCACAGCTTGCACTATGCTGGTAAAGTGAGGAAGGAGAATGAGCACAGCAGTCACCATGAAAAAGTGCGTAGCCCAAAGGGGGTAGTAACATCGCAAAGCGTGGAGACTATCTGTAATAGCCATAATCCGAATGAGAATGAGCACAGCATGCAAAGCAAAGAGTTGCGTAGCCCAAATGGGAGAGTAAAAGCGCAAGAGTTCTCACTGAGCTCTGAAAGTGAGAAAATCACCGAAAATGACGATAAAATACCCGACCATACAACTCCTACACCCGATCATGACACACAACTCATAGAAGAAAAAGAACCCAGCTTTATAGCTACCATAGAACAGACCAGGGAAATACCTTCAAGTAGTAGGAACTTGTTCGAGGTTACCTTGTGTCGGAGGTAATCATTCCCCTCGCGAAGGTCAACTAATGGTAACTGAGGCTTGTAGTGACTTGAGGGAAGATGGATGCATCTTCGAAAGAAGTGCACTATCTCCAGTGAAAGAAGATGGAAGTGTGAAGAGTGGATTGTCTGAAATAGAGAGAGTAGAGATTTTACTATTCTTACTATATTATATAGTAATATCAAGAATAAAAGAGAAGAAGGTGAAAACAGGTAATGGAGAAATGTTGGCAGACATATGCGGACGCACGAAAGCAACAGCAAATTCCATCCAAAACACACACATGCATATAAATAACATACAAAATATGCATAGAAAATGGGTAAGAAAGAAAGAAAAAAAAAAAAATCGCGAAGGAAGAAATTAACATAAGATGCTTATGAGAGTTAAGCACCCAACCGAAATAATTGTATATATTAGGAAGTAGGGAGTGCAGAGTGATTAATTAATTGAACAATAGTATTTAGAAACAAAAATTACATATAAATAAATAAATAAATAAATAAACAAATAAATGTATAAATATATATATATATATATATATATATATATATATATATATATATATATATATATATAAATAAATAAAATTTCTTCCATGTATGTATGTATGTATATATATAGGCATGTTTAAGTACTATTACATGTATAAACTGATGAAATTTTATAAACATAGAAGGAATCCTCAGGAAATTGGTTAGTATCGGTGTTAGGGCAATAAGGATTAATACATAGAAGAGAACGCGTGAGGTGTAAGGAATGAGTGTCAGAAGCCCGAATGCATGAAGCAGCGTGTGTAGTAAACATGCAACCATTGAGGATGTTCCTACATTTGTAGCAAGGAACATTGATTTGAATGACCTCATTTGAGGAGGCATCTATCCGCCGGAGCGATAATCACAACTAGTATTCTCTTCCAATGACAGATGCCACCAACATATAAAATCCCGAGGATAAGGAGGACTTTGGTCCGAGTACCAGAGAGTGGATATAACACCCGATCCACCAAGCCAAAAGAGGTCAGCATAACTGAACGGACAAGAGGTATGATAACTGTAACTAAAATTAATAGAGATGAATCGGTCAGTAACAATAGGAATAATCGTAAAAGAACAGGACCGATAGAGGATTCAGAAAACCCCGAGGTGGTGATAAAGAGAAGCAAAATAGAGGAAATTAAACAAAATCTTATGTTGCTATGGAAATGTAGAAATAGTATCATACGACAAACAGGGTTAACCATAGCACAGTTGGAAAGAGAGATACTTGTACAAAAGAAAGAGATAGAAATATGGAAGAGGAGATTTGCAAGGACGTATGCTTTGTTACAGACGTATGAAAGCAATGAAAGGGCAAAAGAGTGAGATTAGGATGAATTCAAGATCCTTAGCGATAGGTAGTTATAAGGATAAAACGCAAAGAATGAAAGAGGCAACTAATTTCCGCATGTATATATATATTCATAAGTATCATTTCATTCTAGAATGAATACCACAACGTGTATACTGAAAGAGGAGCCTAACACTCTAGCACAATTATCGGCCATAAAAATCGGAGTGCATATCTGCACCAACAGGAAAGTAAAGAGGGTATTAGCAAGGAGGATTTTGGGATACCAGAACTTTGACCTAGATAGGTACGTATTCAATGTCATAGATAATCCCAAAATTGCCCCGCTATCTGTAACTGTCAACGAGCGAAACAGTTCGGACAGAGCACTATTATTAAAATATATATCTGATCAAATGTATATGGTGGGAATGCCTCGCGGATTGATAAGTGTCATTATTATTTGGGTAAATATTATTTTCCAAAATACTTTACGATTCATAGTAAATAAACACCACAGGACTTATCAAACAGTGGGGGATACTTTGTTGAGGATAATGGATGTAAGGTGTTATGACGCCAAGGGGAGTGTGAAGATGTCAGTGGTAACACAAAGAATGATCACGTATACGGCAAATGTGAAGGTCAGAGACATGTACATGGGATGGTTCACCCCCTTTGTTGTGCACGAATCTTGGATGGAAGGGATTCGAGATTACGTGAGGGACGGCATAGCAATCAAAATACACATGATATGTGAATATCTATATAATAAAAAGGCTTGGATGTCTCTAACCGAAATTTATATCACTTTGATGGATAGAGTAGGGAGGATGGAACTATCTTTTCAGATGGAACCTACAGAGACATTCGATACTGTGTATAGATTCCTAATTATCAAGTTGTCTTTCGGTTGTAAAAGGCTAGCATATAAACATGCAAAACACCAGGATAAACTAGGGCTCGTTAAAGTACTCATGTTATGGCGTAACAGAGCATTATTATTATCAGAAAGCAGATTTTTGTTTCCTCATTTAGATAGTACTTATAGCATCGTGAAGCATGTCATCAAGAGGATGGAGCTGGAGGAAGATTATCCTATCGATTTTCCACAGTTGTTAAATTGGTTTTGTAGACAGATGAAAGGATTCTACAATAAAGAGGAAAACGCGGTAGATAAAAGATTTGTGCTGTATAGACTTCTAAAGTTGTATGTAGACAACAATTGTGTGGATGAGGTAATCAGAGCCACCATAGAGCCGTTCATGACGGGGATCACCCAGTTAGACATACGAGAAGTCTATAACAAGGTGTGCATCAGAGCATGGGAGAACAAGTTATTTAAAATCGGAATACTGGTCATGGAAATGATATCCCCAACAATAAAGACGCAGCTACAGATATCATTACGGCCTACAGATTCACCGCAGGTCATGCAATTATTTCAGGAGTGGATAGCAAAGAGGCAGTTTGAGTGGTTAGATATAGTAGTAAAAGATACTATAGGCAAAGCGATGAGAGGGGTAAATTTGCTCAACAAAAAGGCTGTGAGATATGCACTAGACCCGACCTATACAGTCATCTGGTCATTGATTTGGACAAATAACCGTTACCATATTTCCCACTCGGATAACCATAGTAAAACACATAATCATTATGGCCTAATAGAAGACTGAATTCTATTTGTTTTTTTTTCATCTCATTATATTCATTAAATTCATTATATTCATTATATATTCGTTCTTAGTAGTCATATATATATATATGCGTGTGTTTTGTGCAAGAAAATTAAGTTAATATGATCACTAACGTTTAAGTATTAGATATTGCATAATAAAAACTTTTATACAGAGCAGTAAAATCTTTGTTTTAAACGAGAATAAAATTTATGATTTTTGCAAATTTTAAAAATTTTAGTAGAAAAATTAATTTTATATTTTCCTCAATAACTTTTAAACCAATTCTCAGTTTTTATTTTAATTATAATGATGACTTCGGAAACACTTTCACCTACAATTTGATGTATATATCAAAATTTTCATTTATTATTATTATTATTATCAAAATATATATATTATATATAATTCTCTCTATTTTCTTATTTTATCTTTCGTTCTGAAATATGAAGAGAATTCAAGTTCAAATATTTCCTTTTATCTACATCCGCTACAAGAATGAATGAAATTCTTTTATTTCAGTGCCAGACAGTTTGTCGCCTCTCTCATAATATAAACAAAGACACACAAACATACACACACACTAACTATAACCATATGATTTTGATTCTATTTTTAACTCCTAGATAAGAAATTGAAAGTTTTTTTTTTCACGAACAATGCGATGAAGGAGTGAATTTTTGGTTGTGCATATTCGTTTGTTTAACTGCAGGATTATGTTTGGGCTTATGTTGCTAATTATTAATACTATGATCATTATCAGTATTATCATCAAATTATTATTATTATTATTATTATTCAGAATGAATATTGATGATTTTTGAGTGTCTCCGTTGTTAGTGCAATGAAAAGAAGTGGAATGTCTGTATCGAAATAATTATATAAATAAATATATAAATATATATATTATATATATATATATATATATATATATATATATATATATATATATATATCAGTTGGTTGATTTAGCTTCGGAAATTTGATTCTGTGTTGGAATAAGATCTATACATTTATTTATAGATGTATAAATCTCCATTGGAATTTTTTTTATGTATTTAATTTAGAATTGCATTGTATTTTCTGCATTTTTTTTAATACAATGGTTCTCCCATATATTGGAGATTGTCTGATTTTATCGTGATTATTTGTTCAACTTAATTATTGTTTGTTCAATTTAATTTTTATTCCAGTATTAATTTTGTAATTATTAGATTATTATTGTTAAATTTTTATTTAATCCACTTACAGATCGATTGTTCACTCGATCTTTTGATTTTATTTTTTCTTATTATTATTAATTTTTTATTATTAGAGTCTTTGTACCTGTATTTTTTTGATTTGATTTGAATCGATTGTGATATATTTAATCGATTATATTTAAATGATATTTGAATTCATTGTATTCGTTTGCTTTGATCGATTGTTTCACTCGATCATATAAATATCAATTGTTAATCGATTGTTTACTCGATTAATAATTGGACTCTTTTATTAGATTATTATTTTTACACATCTGTGTTATGATTTTGAATTGTTTTATTTCTGCAAGGCCCATGTAGACTGTATTTTATTAGGATATTTAGGGATTAGGATTTTAGTTATCTTAATTTACATTTCTTAAATTTTGTTCTTTAAATTTGTTTTCGTTATTTGGAAAAATGCCTTCCGCATTTTTATTACGACCGGGGGTTTCTATAAAGCCGGATTTTTGCAATATGCAATTTGCTTTATATTTAACAAGAATCTTTTGTAAATCTTTTCAAGAAGGACATAATAATTATAATACTTCTTATTATAATTATTCTAATGTATTATTAATAATTATAATACTTCATATTATAATTATTCTATCAAATATTATTATCATTGTCATTACTCTTGGTAGTAGTACTAAGGTGGGGCAAGTTGTTATTGAAACTTAAGTTAATCTATAAAGGATACATCGCCCGCCGCTTGCACTAATTGACGTCATATAGGGACGGCTATATAAATACGCCCTATGGACGGCCCAGAATATTACAAGCTGGGCTTACCTTTGAAATGGATCTCCATTCGCACTATGCGATGAGCTCCAAAATCGCCGGTTGCTTTACTGCTTCGCTGTTTAGCATTATGTAAATCATCCTCAATGATTTACAGGACCTTCAAAACGATTTACAAAATATTCCAACACATTAAATTTTAACAAGTAAAATTTTATAACTAAACAGAAAACAAATTAGCACTATTCCCAAATATATGTATATATATATATATTTGTGAATATTATAATTAAAAACTGTACAATATATATATATTTATATATATATAAATATATATATATTCTTTTAATTGTTTTCAGAAAATAGACGTAATATCTCGGCGTAGCTTTTTGTAGCTTTTGATACCTGTAGTTTTTAGCTTTTATGTATATTTAAAGTAATTTGCAGTAATCTTTGTAGTAGTCTTTTTAGTAATTTACTTAGCCAGTTAGATACCGTGGGCCGAGCTATACAATTGACAAATAAATAAACTATAAAGGAAATACAATTGTTCTAAATTATTCCTGGAAGCCCCAACCTGGTGGTCTACGTTTAACGATATTAATCCCGACGAAGGTTGTATCTTATACTATTAAATTGTGGTGGTGCTTGTAGTGCTACTGGATCGACCATATAAAAGGAAAGAACCGATGCCGTTAGCAGAAAATATATTATAAAAAAAATCCATCAGGAAAATCATTCGTCAGGTCGAGTTGAAAGAAAAGTTGCATGTAAAGGAATGCAAGGGTAGCATACAAGGGATTCCCACGCCACATATATATATATATATATATATATATATATATATATATATATATATATATATATATATATATATATATATATATATATATATATATATATATATATATATATATATATATATATATATATATATATATATATATATATATATATATATATATATATATATATATATATATATATATATATATATATATATATATATATATATATATATATATATATATATATATATATATATATATATATATATATATATATATATATATATATATATATATATATATATATATATATATATATATATATATATATATATATATATATATATATATATATATATATATATATATATATATATATATATATATATATATATATATATATATATATATATATATATATATATATATATATATATATATATATATATATATATATATATAATATATTATATATATATATATATATATTATATATATATATATATATATATATATATATATATATTATATATATATATATATATATATATATATATATATATATATATATATATATATATATATATAATATATATAGTATATATATATATATATATATATATATATTATAATATGTTCAGATTCTTTTTCATTCATTTGTGTTTCCTTCAAACATGTTTGAATCATTCTTCATTGTTATGAAGATTCAAAACTCATAAATTTTCTGGGATATTTTATTAATATATATATATATATATATATATATATATATATATATATATATATATATATATATATATATATATATATATATATATATATATATATATATATATATATATATATATATATATATATATATATATATATATATATATATATATATATATATATATATATATATATATATATATATATATATATATATATATATATATATATATATATATATATATATATATATATATATATATATATATATATATATATATATATATAATTAATGTTCGTTAAAAAGAGTTTTAAAAATGTACTGAAGTCTTGACAGTTTTTTTTATTGTTTATTTTAGCTATTTCAGGTCTGGTAAAATAATTATGACTGAAAATTAAATTAATAATTAAATAAATTAAATTAATTAAATAAATATTTAAAAAGAACAATTGTCTTTGGTTCAACTTAATTAGCTGGTCTTAAATAAAAAAATATTCTACTTTTTATTCAGCATAATTAGCTGATCTAAAAAATAAAAATAAATTAAAAAAATAAATAAATAAAACTAGTTTTTATTCAGTATTTTCACAAATTATTTTTATAAATGTGATAATAAATGTTATTTTCAAATAGATAATTTATTATTTTATTAGCAAAACAACAGTGAAATTTTGCGACTGAGTTTTTAAAAAAGTTTAAAAAGATTTAAAATAGATTAAGAATAATTTGAAAATAGATCGATAGATTAAAGAGTTTTTATTACATATACAAACACTTTTGGCAGACTGATTACGTCTGTTAGTTTGAAACTCTGTCAACGCATCATGGTTTTCATTGCACAGCGTTCGAATCATAGTCATAGTGTATCGTGTCCACAATGAGGACCTTACCAGGATATACTTCACGCTTTTATAGCGCACTGCTATTTGGTAACAGGTCCTATAGGATATCTTATCAGGAAGGAGATAAACCCTGCGCATCTGGAATCACCAAAAGTAAATTAAATTCCAAGGAAGAAGGGTATCTCGATAAACGACAAAAAATTCTTAATATATTTTACCATAATTAAAAAAAAAAAAAAAAAAAAAAATTATTCAATGTATTACTTTTACGTGCTCTCTTTATACCTAAAGGAGGGTGGTAGAGGCTGGTTCACTTTATAGTGCAAAATTATTGGCACACCTTTAAAAAAATAGTAAAGGCTTAGCTCACAATTTGATCATACTAATTTCTTACCACACAATAAACATATGGCTTCTCTTTACACAAGACGAGAGTCTAGGAATACTAAGCAGGAAGACGGAGAGGATTATTTATTTTCTACAAATGTATGCAAATTGCGAAGTCAAAGCTGTTCTTATATAGAAAAAGACCTATGAGTGAGAGAAAGGCCAGTAAAGAATGATTTAAGAGAAAAGAAATGACCACTGTCGTAATCACTTATAGCCAATACGATAGCACACCCGAGAATATCTGGGAACGTATAACTTCTCTGATAGTCGGAATCTACATTTCCTTTAATTATGTAGAACGGAGGATAAGCTGCGGAATCAATAATAATGGTGATATCTAGCAAGTAAATATATTATATTTCTTATTTAATGAGAAACTTTATGTTCTTTGTAAGAGTTGTATACTATGTGAAAATTTAACTGTACGATTCTATTCTTTTTGTGATATTTCATTTATTATAATATAATATGATAATAATCCACACATATACACTCATTATTAGTAAATTATACCGTTCTCATAGAGTTCATGGTGTATATTTATTTATTATTAGGTTTTACTGAGTTGTTATATGAATATATCAAATGAAATATAGAGGGATAACTATTATATATATTATTTATATTATTATTATATTTTATTTTAAAAATAAGAGATATATACTTTATTTATTTAATTATATTATTTTAAAAGTAAATTATTTTTTATATTTTTATTTTAAAAATCTAATTTAAACAAATTAAACAAAACGTAATAATAAAAATAATAAAAAAAAAAAAAAAAAAAAAAAAAAAAAAAAAAAAAAAATTAAATTTTTAATAAGTAATTTATTATTAAATTAATTTAATTATAAAATTAAAATTACAGTAGTAATGATAGTAATAAAAATAAAAAAATAAAAAAAAAAAAAATTATATATATATATGATATAATATATATATTATATATAATATTATTATTATTATTTAGTAGTAGTAGTAGTATAGGAAATCGATTGCACTGATGATTTTATAATAATTAAATAATTAATAATAAATTAAATATATAATAATAAATAATAATATATAATAATAATATTCACTTCGGAGGAATGCGAATGATATATTTGTGCTATAGCTAAATAATTGTTCTATTCAAGGAATAAAAAAATAACTACAAGACATTTCTAAGGAAGATCTTATATACTAAAACCTTATTTACTAAACAGGATTTTTAATATGGAGATTATATGATGATATTATATGAGGTGTATAATGCATTAGTTAGACATATGGGATAAAATAGGTTGACATAAAATGGTCAATAGGAAGCACGGTAGAATAAATAAATTTGAAATAGTTAGCAAATTAGAATTTAATATAATGTATCTTAACATTAACTTTTTCCATTTAAGTATAATTCTTAAATAAATAAAATTGGCAAAATCCTTCTTAAAAGTTGAGTATATCATACTTGTTGATCTGTACCCTACACCACTAGAAGAGCTTATCACAAATGGCACCGTACATAAGTTTAACAATAATAATTTCAAATCTTGCTCAGCATGTCTAGAGGTGTGGCTAATTGTTTCTTACATATCAAACATAACTCATAAAAAGGGATTTAAGAAAATGGAGAACAGGATGGGTTATTCTCTCTTTGGACTTAATTAGATGATGGACCGACGCTGAAAGAATCCGAATATATAAAGTAGACAACATGGAGGTTTATGTGGTACCAAAGTTCAAACTTTGGTCAGGGCAAGTTTGGGAAAAGATAAAGGAGGTGGTGTTTCCAAGACTTTTACCAGTAGAGTACAAGTAAAGATGAGCAATTAACCTGAGCCGCTTGGTGGTAATACATTCGTGTTCTGAATGGCGGACAATATCAGGAGAGATTATCCTTGGATCACAGAAAGAAGTAGATCCGAGCAATGAAGAAGCTTTGGAGTGTCTGGATAAGACATATGTTCTTTTTTTGATGAGATTCCTGAGACTCTCTCGCGGCCTTTCCTTTTATAATCTATTTCCTCAAAGAGTGTTCTTGAATGATGGTACGTTAAGTTTTCTGACTTATAAGTATCCTTTCAGATAAAATTGCTTTTCTACATACAGCATTTCAATGTAATATGATATATTTTTTTATATCTCTTCGGCGATACAGTATTAAATCTCTGATGCTTATGATGTGCATAGGAGTGACGCACCACCATTCGACGGAGAATAGTACATATTGAGGAGTAGAATTCCTGTTTAATATGTTATTTATAGTCTCGAGTGAGAGAGTACGAGCTTAGCATAATATAAAAAAATAGTAAATCACTATGACGCCTCAATTTTGGTGTTGTTCAATAAGGAGCAGCCTGACCGCTTCTGTAATTCTGGCTCGTGATTAACTATATATACACTACACCTCAGAGGCATTGAGAAAATTTTGGTTAGTCTTAAATGAGCGTCTCGTTACACCAAAAAATTCCTAATTCACTATCATCGGGGGCCGTGTAACTAACTCACAACTCGGCAAGACACTACTCACAATTACAATCATCAAAAGCATATACGGTTAGGAGCCATCTGTGTGAGGTCTGTTCTATGAGGCAGCCTTTATATGTATTAATACTTATTATTTATTATATATGTCTACGCTCGATCTCATGTATACTTCGAGAAAAAAAATCAATATTCCACTCTTTAGAGATTGTTTTTAGAGAGAGAAATTAATTGTGATCTGTTTCCAAGAGAGAATCACGAGAAAAAAGAAGCAACAGAAATAATATATATATATAATATGTTATATACTTATATTATTATATATATATATAATTAATATATAATAAGTATAATAGAATATATATTAATATTATATATATATATATATATTATATATATATATAATAAATAATTATAACTATAATATTTAATAGTATAATAATATAATAAAAATTTAAAAAAAAAAAAAAAAAAAAAAAAAAAAAAAAAAAAAAAAAAAAAAAAAAAAAAAAAAAAAAAAAAATGTAATAAAATAAAACAAAAATATAAATTTAATTAGATAATAATGAATAAATATAATATAATTATTTATACATATATTATATTATTTATATTAAATAACCCCATAGCTTTTATTCAGTTATAGTAGGGAATATCAGCTTGTCATTGAACTCTTGAAAAAGAGTTGTTAATATAATAAACTATAATGATTATGATAATAATAAATGTAATGATATAGTATATTATTATTATATATTACATTAATAAATTAAATATATAGTAAAATAACAGCTTTTATTCAGTTATAGTAGGATCTATCAGCTTGTCATTGAACTCTTGAAAAGAGTGGTTAATATAACAAACTATATAGAAAATAAAATGTAATACAATTTAGTATAATTATTATTTATATATAATTACATTAATTATAAATAAATAGTAAAATAACAAGCTTTTATTCAGTTATAATAAGGATCTTATCAGATTGTCATTTGAAGCTTTGAAAAAGAGTGGTTAATGTAATAAACTATTATTATATATATATTTTTTGTTTTTCTCTTTATAATAATATTATTTTTATCTTATTAAACGAGCTTGTAAAATGTTTGGTTTCTAAGGAGACTTTGGATCTACTTTAAACCATTATGTCTGCTTGGTCTGTACAGAGGTGTTGTCAACCTTGTATGAAGCGTGCATCGTAAATCTGAATCAGGTTCAAAAAGATGAAGTCTATAGAGATTTTCATCCAAACATTTCTTTCTCTCTTGCTCACTCTTTCTCGCCTCTTTTTGTCATCGTACTGTTGATTCACTCTCCTTATTCTATCCCTTCTGCAAAAACTGTCCTAATGAATCGTTGGAACAAAGTGGCAGAAAAATGTCATAATAAATTTTTTAATTTTCTTATTAGAAAATAAACCGGTGAAGCGACTTTCTTATGCTTATCATGTCTTTTCTCTACTGAAAATTTTACTGTGACATTTTTGACACTTGTCCTAACGAATCGTTAGGACAATTTTTACAGTGGAAAGACACTGCTCTTCTGAATTTTTTAGTCGCATATCTAATCCTTTGAGGAAAGATGTTCTTAACACAGTCTCTTCCTTTCTGCTCTGCTTACTGACTTAAGAATTAACAACGTCTATGATCATTCTTTCAGTTACTTTGCAGGTAAAAGCTGGAACATTCATCCATTACCTATACTCATTATTTTGACACACACACATTCAGACGCAGTTTACTTGGACATGTCGAACTTTGATTTGGACACGTTCATGATGTTCCCCAACTCTATTCAGTGTTTTTAATGGATTCTGCCCTTTTTTTCATAGGAAATTAAATTACAAAAAATGCTTAAGTATTGACAATATGTAAATTAATGTTAATTATTAATTGATTAATTACAATTGTTTTTAAATTTGAGGAGCAACGAAGCTTTTTGGTTGAGTTCTATTATTTTAATTATTAATTGAAAATAATATTATAATTATATATATATATATATATATATATATATAATATATATATATATATATATATATATATATATTTATATATATATATATATATATATATATATATTATATATATATATATAATTATATATATATATATATATGTAGTGACCTATATGAAACTTTGTCAAAGAATGCAATACACTCACCC
>SEYY01013611.1:0-2500 GCA_009176605.1 Armadillidium nasatum
GTGAAGAAATATAAACAAATTTTACTTTGTATACTTGTATACAACTACAATCAATTCAACAGTAATACATTCATATTTTGCTTCGTTGAAAAAATTTTTAAGATAACCAACTTGGAATGTTTGGCAATTCTGTTCACTTGTCTCATATTCCAAGAGTTCCGGACTCCACCAATCGCTAGATAAATAATTCAATCCATTTAAAATTTAGAATTATTACTTTTAATTTTTAAAGTAATGTATCAATAAATTGCCATTTATATCCAATAACTTTCAAGAAAAGGATGAAAGACAATGGCTTTTTTTTATAAAAAAATATAAAGATTTTTAATAAAAGGAAATTGATAACTCGAAAGTGCCGTTATAAGAGTCTGTTGAAGAACGTAACATACTTACGTATGTACAATTTTAGCGGCGTAATATGATACTTTTTTTTTAAATAAGGAAAAACCACACTGAAATAATTAAGTCTTATATTCCTTTATATACTTGGTGGCAAGTATTTAAATAATATTTGCTACATTAAAAGCCCTATTCAAGGAGGGCGTGTCCTAAGAACTAAAATAAAGTAGAACAAAATAAAATAGAAAATGACAATAATAATAATAAAATAGAAACGACCCTTGCAGGAACCACCTAACGCAAATTTCTTAAGTGAGCGCAGACGCCGGCTTTAAAGAAATTGAGATTAAATTCGGCAGGAAACACAGAAGATGGGAGAGAATTCCACAGAACAGATGTGGCAGGAAAGAAGGAGGCACCACAGCGTATAAGCCTGGAGTTGCCTATGTCCACGCAGAATTGATGAACAGACAATGCACCTCTTGTACTGCGAGGATGGCGTAAAGGTGGAGGTACACGGGTGGATAATTCCCTCGAGCATTTGCCGCTGTAGTACCTATAGAAAAGAGACAAGGCACCAACGTCGCGTCCCAAAGATAAAGAGTCAAGTGAATTAGAAAGAGCAGAACAGTTTATAAGTCTTTTAGCCTTTGACTCAGCCTTATTCAAAGGACGTGTGAAACCTGAGCCACCCCAGATATGAGAGCAGTACTCCATACAAGGGTGAATGAGACCCTTGTATAATTGGAGTAACTGCGAAGAAGATAAAAATTCTCGCAGTCTAAACAGAACTCCCAGCTTCTTTGAGGCCGCCCTAGCAACCATTGTGATGTGTGGTTTCCAAGACATTTTTTGTTTATGTGAAGGCCAAGGATGTTTATATTGTCAACAGGAGAGATGGGGGAACCATCGAAAGAAATAGAAAAGTTAGGAGTTGTCTTTGAGAGAGAGATTTCCAGAAGTTGAGTTTTTAAAGAGTAAAATTTCACAAGGTTGAGACGACCCCACTGGGAAATTCTATCCAGATCTGCAAGGACAGAATCGGAAAGATGAAGACTCTAGATGCAAAGGAAGGAGCAGATTTGAAATTAGTAGAAGAATGGAGGGTTGAGTCATCGGCATATGAATGGATAGGGTTAGATGAACAGTTAAGAAGATCGTTAATGAAAAGTAAGAATAGAGTAGGAGATAAGACAGAGCACTGAGGAACACCACTATTGACAGGAAAGGAAGAAGAAGTCTCTCCATCAACAACAGCCGAAATGGAGCGATTAGAGAGAAAGCTAGACATAAGTAAGCAAAGAGAAAGAGGAAACCCAAAGGAGGGGAGCTTGGAAAGCAGTGACGCATGCCATACCTCTCAAATGCCTTAGATATGTCTAGTGCCACCACACAAGTCTCACCATGATCCCTAAGGGCAGAAGGCCATAAATCTGTGAGATTGGAAAGTATATCACCAGTAGACCTCGAACGTCGAAAGCCATACTGATGATCAGAAAGAAGGGAATGAGATTCCAGATGATCCAAGAAGTGAGAGTTGAGAAGGGTTTCAAAGATCTTAGACAGAATACAAGTGAGAGCTATAGGGCGATAGTTAGAAGGATCAGAGCGGCTACCCTTTTTCGGAATAGGCTGGACCAATGCGTGCTTCCAACACTGAGGGAAAGTATTAGTATTGAGGCATAGAGAGTAGAGTTGAACGAGGGGAGGAGCAAGCTCAGAAGCACACTCCCTTAAAACTCGGGGAGGAATGCCATCCGGGCCGCTTGCCTTCCTTACATTCATAGATTTCAGAAGCCCATGCACCTGATCAAATGTAATCACAGGTAAAGTCATGGGACCTCTGAGAGGAGAAGAAGTAGGAGGAGGGTTGCCGGAGTCATCCAGGGTTGAATTAGAGGAGAATAGGAGGCCGAAGAGATTAGTCTTTTCAGTTGGAGTGTTAGCAACAGAACCATCAGAGCGAATAAGAGGAGGAAAGGAAGATTTACAGAAGTTGTTAGAGATGTTTTTGGCAAGAGGCCAGAGAGATTTATCAGTAGGAGAGTTTAGGAGCTCCGCACACCTTCCTTTTAGTGAAAGTCTGCTTTGCTCGTCGAAGAATATCCCTGCAACGATTCCGAGCAGAATGAAAATTAGCAAGAGTGATAGCAGAAGGAGA
>SEYY01013611.1:7500-10000 GCA_009176605.1 Armadillidium nasatum
TATATATATATATATATATATATATATATATATATATATATATATATATATATATATATATATATATATATATATATATATATATATATATATATATATATATATATATATATATATATATATATATATATATATATATATATATATATATATATATATATATATATATATATATATATATATATATATATATATCGTGTTTTCAGTATATAAACAGAAATAACGATCTTCAAAGTTAAATCTTTTATTCATGTGAACATAATTAGGACCAATTTGGTAAAAAGCTGCTGAGAGATTATAATTATGAAAAGGCTTTTCGTCTCATTTGTTTTTCACCAAAAATTGTTTTCTTTCTCGGAAGCCGAAAAAGAGACCTTCGAATTAGAAGATGCAAAATAAAGGCTTATTTTGATAGTGTACCAAATTAGCTCTGATGAAATCGCTTTAAATTAAATTGCATTTTTATATAATATATATATATATATATATATATATATATATATATATATATATATATATATATATATATATATATATATATATATATATATATATATATATATATATATATATATATATATATATTATATATATATATATATATATATATATATATATATATATATATATATATATATATATATATATATATATATATATATATATATATATATATATATATATATATATATAACATAGGAAATTAAAGTGATGGTTTTATCGTTCGACTCGCTACCCTAGGAAGGTCCTGAGGCAACTGTATCGTATGCAAAACTGCTGGCACTTCCGACTCAAAAGCTCTCTCTCTCTCTCTCTCTCTCTCTCTCTCTCTCTCTCTCTCTATATATATATATATATATATATATATATATATATATATATATATATATATATATTATATATATATATATGATAAACCATGTTGCAAACAGCTCAGGAAGCAGCATCAAACAATAATGAATAATTTTCGTTTAATAACAACGATTAGATAAACAAATACATAAAAATATTAAATTGGAACGTTTCGGATTAAGTTCAAATCCACTATTAAATTTTCTTTTGTTTGTATGTCAATACATGGTTATGTATCTGCGTGTGAATGTGCATTCATTCTTTTTTTTTATACTATGCATACTAATAACCTATTTGTTTTGTACTGCGTTCACAACCAACTATTTTTGCTTATTATTCAATCAAGTTATTGTTTTTAGTAATGTTCGTTTAACCTCTACCAAATAGTATAACCATTTATTTCCTTATGTGCTCCTACTTTAGTTATTATATTTTATTAATTGCGAAGTAATGTTATTGTTTGCTTATCTCCTCTGATGGGCAAAGTCCGGAGACCTACCAAATTCCACCGGAGTTTAAAAAAATCCTATCTTGATCGAAGGAGGAAAACATGTCCAGATATACAGCATTTGAAAGTGTGAAAGTCAAAGGAACTTGGGAAAAAGATAAGGGGATGTCTTTCAAACTTTACTAGTTGAGTATATGTAAGATTGAGAGTAGCAGTTAAGTCTGGGGTCTGAGAGTTGGACAGAGAAATTGTGAGACTGTGTAGAAAGGCCTGTGGAGAGAGTTAGTTGTGCAGGAGAGTTGATGAGACGAAAAACAATAGACTCCACCTTCTCAAGGAGAGCTGTATTAGCGAAATCACCCCAGATTGGGAAGCATAATTCATACAGGGGCGAACAACACCCCTATAGAGAGCAGGCACCTGGATGGCGAGAAGTAATTCTGAAAGCGCTTAAGAACACCCAAACTCTTAGAAGCTTGTTTAGAGAGATAAGTAATGTGGTCTTTCCAAGAAAGTTCACGAGGAAAGGATACGCCAAGAATATTAAGAACGGATGAAAATTTGAGTTTTGTGTTTTCGAAGAAGATATCATTGCTGTGTGGAAGATTTTGATGAATGGAGAGATGGAATAACTGAGTTTTTGAGTCATTGAAAGCAACCATGATTTCTCTTTCCCAATTTGAAATACATTAAAGATCATAGGTTAGTTGCTCCAAGGTAGTCTATCAACTGCTTTTGGGAGGGGCGTCTTTCAAACTTGAAGGAGAAATGACGGGTGGAGCAATCAGCATAGCAGTGGATAGGAGATGTGGTAATAGAGAGAAGGACATTAATGAAAAGCAGAAAAAGTATTTGAGATAAGACAGAACCTTGATGAACACCACTATTATTAGGTTTAAAGGAAGAACGGAGGCCGTCTACAACAGCCGCAATGGAACGACCAGAAAAGAAATTAATGAGAAAATCACAGAGAGAAGGATAGATACCGAAAGAGGGAAGTTTAGAAATCAAAGCTTTGTGCCAGACTCTATCGAAAGCTTTCGATATGTTCAGCACGACAGCAAAAGATTCACCGAAATAACGAAGAGCGGAGTACCAAGAGTCAGAGGGAAGGGAAAAAAGATCATTAGTGGAGCGTTTCTTACGAAAGCCATACTGGCGATCAGAGATAAGGTTAGAAGAATTGAGATTTTTCCAAAT
>SEYY01013612.1:0-21575 GCA_009176605.1 Armadillidium nasatum
CACTGAATGGTTGGGGTCCTCACATTCTGATCCAGGAGGGGAGGAGGCTGAATCATTCAGTATTCTCAACGATCTGGAGCAACTGATTAAAGAACCAACACACATTCCAATTATCCCAACCAATTCTTAAACACACTCAACTTATGTTTCACTACTAGTCCTTCTCTCTATAAACACGCTGTCCTCGTACCAATTGGTAACTCTGACCACAATATAATTACTCTTAATTTTCAATCTTTCTCTCCCAACTGCTTCACCTTGCCCTAAGCGTATCTTCTGGCACTTTGATCATGATGGCTGGGGAGCTTTGCATTGTAAGGGGAAACTAAAGGCTTTCAACCCAACTTTCTTTAATGTAGTGTGTTGTATTGCTGGCAGCTCAACAGGTTTCCCAATTTTAATGCCCTTAATTCCCTCACAAACAGATAAAATTTATTATGCACCCAACTCACCATGTATTCTGGAGGTTTTTAAGTTCCCACAGTGGCTAGATGTTTCTTAATTACCAAGGTACCAATCACTGGACTCTCCCTCAGAAAGTGCAGATAAATGAGATCAAAGAATTCCTGTGTCCTCCAACTAACACGTTTTTCTGTCAACTATGTCAAGTCTGTCAATTATTAATAATCTAGTTTGTTATATAAAGTCTGTAAATAACTTCAAATGCAGGAAAAAGAGAAGCCCAATAACTTAAACTAATTTAATCTATAAGTAACTATAACTCAATTTCTATAAACTTTTAAATCAACAATCTTACATCAACAATATAAAAGTAAAATTTTACAAATTTAAACGTTAGTTCCAAAATGTTTATAAATTATTTTATTAAATTCGGATTACCTTTGTTTGTACAATTATAATTTTTTCAGTCCCAGGGATTGATCGAGTCAATGTTAGTGGAGAGTGGGAAAGATTAGTAAATGTTATTAAAACAAAAAGGAAAAGAAAGGAACTATGATAGGAATGTACAAAGATATAGTTAAAGTGTTTGAAACTTATCTTAACGTCTCAAGATTTGTCTTGAGAAGGAGATCGGATTAACAATATTACGCTGTTAGGGAGAGCTAGAACTTGTGAATGAACTAACCTGCCTACACAGACCTTTTGAATAATGACCCAAGATTTGATGGAATACCTATATATTACATTCAATTTCGTCAGCCATAAAAAAGGGGCCAACCTATCACAAGATTCGTGCGTTTATGTGGGACACTATTTGCAACTAGTCAAATAACTTTAACGAACCTAGTTTTATTATCAATCAAACAATTTAACAAAAGTATAAGGGATGAGGGATAGTGAAAGAATGGATACTGATACTATACTTACTTATTGTGCAATTAAGGATTAAACACAATTGATATTATAATGAATAACTTTAAATATACCGATTATAATTAAAAAAAAAAAAAACTTTACAGTTTATTTATTTTTATTATTAATTAATCTTACAATTTGGATTATTGTGTGGTAGGTATTTTAACCTATATTAATGGGATATTTGTTGGATATGGAGAACAACTTGCTATTATAAGTCTTCCTTTTAATTTTATTTGAAAATATCAACTTGCTTACTTATAAGCCAACAAGTACTTTAGACTAAGAGAAGTAAAGTCCTTATAAGTGGAGTTATTAGTAGTGGAATAAGGAGTTGAAATAAGATATCATAATATGTTCTGCTTATCTAAGTTAGATGATGGTAGCTTGCTTCCCTCTTTTTCCTTCTTGTATGATTTTTCCGATTATATTATTTGATCTTGCGATTCCTTTTCAAAACTACAAGATGATAAATGGGCAACAAGTCCTTGGAAATGTGGTAAGGGTCCAAGGTAATAACAGCTACAATTTATTTTTCTAAGTCCACAAGTGGAAATGATTTCAAGACCTGGGATCGAGATGGTCCAATGTTGGAATTCTGTATAATGTGGTCCCAAGATTTGAAGCCTATAAAGATTTGTTGTTATTAAATCCCTATCCCATTAATATTCTTTATAAAAATGGTATGAATATATTATATATAATTACAATTAAACATATTAAAGTTCAATAATTAACATCAATATAAAATATAATGAATATTTAAATTTTTACCTTTTTGAAGGCACTTTCCTTAGATGACCAAATTAATTTCCCTATTGGTGGAGGCCTAATCAATCTCTTAAGTCTTATTTATTCTTCTTAGAAAACTTAAAAAATGTAATTCACAAATAATAAATAATAAATATATACATCAATTCTCTGTAAAATAGAAATAATGAATAAAGAGAAAATAATCAAAAAATAAATAATTTAAAAATAAATAACTGATTTTTTGTAATGATCATCAGTACTACTGATGATTAAAAATACAAAAAAAAACTAGAAAAAATTAGTTATAAAATAACTTTCTGACTCTCCCTTTTAACGCTTCGCCTCAGATTAGACAAATTGGAGTTGGTTCTAGTATTTCTTGGTCGGGATGATTTGGTTTATTGGAGTTTTCACTTTGGTGGCAACAAAGGATCAGGCACACAAACAAAATCAATTACCAAGTCCATGGAAAAAACCCAGCCCCAAAAAAAAACAAAGATCAATCCCACGGATAAAAGTCCAGTTTATTAAAAGGACTTGTTATATCTTTTTCCAATGTTTTCTCCTTATATATCCTACTTCCTGGACCAACCAGAAATCCTGCACACATCAAGATTTTGGTTTAAGACCGAAAGAGTCAATTTGAAATTGTGTTTTCTCTATCACAGTGGTACTTAATAAAGATTTTATTTTCTAAGGATCTATATATATATCATTTAAATGAATATACTTTTTATACAAAAAAAAAACTTTATTTTCACAAAATAAGAACTATCTCATAACTGAAAAGAAAAAATATTTAAGTACAAAAATATATAAAAAAAGATACATAAAAAAAACACAAAAATATATAAAAAGTGGTACTCTGAATATTTCCAACTAGAAGGTTGAAATTTATACAACTATAAATTTATTTTCATTTCACAATCTCCCTTTCAGCGTTGCATCTATGCTAACTATCCTTGGAGAGACTGATTTGTCTCTGAAGACACTTTGGTTTCTACCGATAAGGTGGGGGCTGTAATAATTTTTTTTTCATCTTACCAAAAACATCTGTAACAACTTCTGTAAATCCTCCTTTCCTCCTCGTATCCGCACTGTTGGCTATGTTTCTAACACTCTCACTTAAAAGGCTAATCTCTTCTGCCTTTTGTTTTCTTCTAATTCAACCCTGGATGACTCCAGCAACCCTCCTCCTACTCTTTCTTCTCTAAGTTGTCCCATACCTTTCCATGTGATTACATTTGATCAGGTGCATGAGCTTCTGAAATCAATGAACATTCGGAAGGCAAGCAGTTGTTGATAGAGTGCGGACGTTTGTGTTTAGTTCTCCCCAGTTTTTTTTTTTTTAAGTGTTTTTTTTTTATAAAAATTTTTAATTGTTTTAAGTTTTTAGTCATTCTTCAGTTTTAATTCTATTTCTGTATCTAGTTTAAGTATTTTAAAATTTGTGAAGTGTTTTTGTTTTAGTATGTAGAAAAAATTTTAGCCTCCTGCATCTTTTTTTTTTTTTTACTAGACTTAGTATCAAGATAAGTTTTTTTTTTTTTTTTTTTTTTTTTTTTTATTTTAAACATTTATTTGCCAATTTATTTGTTTCTTTGTTTATTTATTTATTATTACCCATTTATATTACCCATTTATGATGTTTTATGGCTTAAAATCTGTCTTCCTACTACTACAATTATCTTGTGTTTCTGCTACTGCTCCCATAATGGAACAGATTTTCCAGTTCTTTTCAATATCTTACTACTACTCACGAGACTGTTACTTCTCTCATCCAAATGCTGAAGTCCTCTATTTAGGGGATTTCAACATACATCACACTGAATGGTTGGGTTCCTCCCATACTGATACAGGTGAGAGGTAGGCCAAATCATTCAGCCTTCTTAACGATCTGGAGCAGTTGATAGTAATTCTTTAAAACACTTGATTTATGCTTCACAACTGCTTTTAGTTATAAATGCACCATTTTCCCTCCTATTGGTAACTCTGACCATAATCTTATAGCTCTGTTACAATGCTTTCTCCAACAGCTCCACCATGCCCTAAATGTACTTTCTGGCACTTTAATCGGGCTAATTGGGGGCAGTGCGCTGCTGCTTTGCTAACTATCATTGGATTGAATCTTGCTTTATCTCTGGTAGGGACCGACCTGGGCCCCGGCTAAAAATCATGGAAAACCGGGCTTTGCCTGCCGGTGTTGAAAAGGCAAATTTTATCTAAGGGAGTTGTTTCAAGAGAAATTTAATTTTCAGCCAATTCTCCTGAAATTTTCACTGTGTAGCTTTTTCCCCCCGTAAAGAATAGTCCAACTCTAGCGTTTTTCTGAGTCTATAACTGTTAAAAAGTTTTTTTTTTTTGAAATTTGACCCTATTTCAAAGGAATGATGAGGCCAAACCACTTTTGGAATGATCTCAAATTTGGACTGTATATTCAAAATTCTATGTTCTACAAAAGCTTCTAACAGACTTTTGTTCCTAGATTTATAAAAAAAAATGTTGTAGGCCCAGAACTGACCATCTATCGAAAAACAACTTTTTTTTCTTTTAAATCCACTTTTTAAAAAAAAAAAAAAAAAAAAAAACAACTATAACATTTCTTATTTTTGGTGGGTATAGAGAAGAGGGATGGAGCTACAATTTTTTCTCTGTGTTATTCGATGCGATTCATTGGTTTTGAGATGTAGCCTCAAAAAAGTCCATTTTTTAAGCAAATTTCAAAAATTCCAAAAGTTTGAGAGGTTATATTTCGTTTCAAACAAATGGCTTTAAATAATGCACTAATAAAAGTTGTTGCCCTGTTCCTCCTCTAAACAAAAAAAAAAAAAAAAAAAAAAAAAAAAAAAAAAAAAAAAAAAAAAAAAAATAGTGGGTAGCGTTTTCTTTTTTAATACAACTTTTTTTTCTCCGGAACGGAACTATTTTTGCAATTTTTTTTCAATTGCTTATAACTTTTTTTCTAGATGTGATATCAAAAATATGTTCCCAATAATGCAAGAAATTGGGGCTAAGATTGTTCAGTTAAATTTTCAGCGTATGTGGACCAGTGGTTTGATCCCGCTATTCATTTTATTTCAACTTTGGGTCCAAATAACTTTCAAACCGTTATAGATTCAGAAAAATGTTCGAAATGAACTCAGAACTTCAGGAAAAAAATGCATATACCCTGAAAATTTAAGCTCAATCAGTCAAATAATAAAAAAAAAAATTTCAAACAAAATATAAGAAAATTATGATTTTTTTTAGTTTTTTCAATATTTACTTTTTCTTTTCTGTTTCTTTTGAAAGCTCCTTTTCTGCTAGTATATATATATATATATATATATATATATATATATATATATATATATATATATATATATATATATATATATATATATATATATATATATATATATATATATATTATTTATTATTATTATTATTATTATTATTATTATTATTATTATTATTATTATTATTATTATTATTATTATTATTATTATTTTTATTATCTCACTTGGCAAAGAGGTGTCAGTACGTGCAAATTTCAAAAGAAAATAAAACATTCTTGCCTCTTTACTGAACAAAGAAAATAAGTAATTTTTTACTTTGGGCACCCTAAGATCATCTTCAAATTTCATGACTGCAGATGTTATATTTAGCTATTTCGAGCCTATCCTGAAACATTGTAAAGTACTCCCATACTGCTGAAGCTGATCTTTTAGCCATATTGACTGAAAGTATAAACAAAATAATAATTTTGAAATGATGTAGCTAAATGATACAAATTTGATACATAGCAACAAAATAACAATGGTATGTATAAAAACAGGTTAAATTAATAATTTTATATCCTACATTTTTGGAAACTTTACTTTAGGGTCATACCTAGGTAAACCTGTTGAATCACTTTTATGAAAAAAAAAAATTTTTTTTTTTTTTTTTTAACTTTTTTAAAACTTTTATTATACAAAATCTGTAATTTTCTTAACTTTTTTTCTGAGAAAATGCATTTAATCATTAATTTAAGTGAATTTTGGCTATTCTACTCCTTCCTTATAATTAAACAAACCTGAATTAAATTTATATCTAATTATCTTAACTAAAAATTTCAGTGCTTTTGACCTCTTTACAAATTTTAGGCAACCCCGGCCAGAACCCCGGCCCCTGCCCCGTCCCCGGCCCCGTCCCCGGTCCCGTCCCCGGTCCCGTCCCTGGTCGGTCCCTAATCTCTGGGGATGCTTCTGTCTCTGCTGAAAATGTAGGGGCAGTGATCCTTGATGAGATGGGCAGATTCATTCAATCCTTAACCAAATCTTTTTCTCCTCAAAATCCATGGTTCGATGGCAACTGTTCTCTTTTCCTTCGGGAGAGAGACAATGCTTACAGTGAATGGAAAAACTCTCCTTCTCCTATCACTCTTGCTAATTTTCATTCAACTCTGAATCTTTGCAGGGATGTTCTTTGACGGTCTAAGCGTGCTTTCATAAAAGGAAAGCTCGCTGACCTCCATGGCTCTCCTACTGTTAAAAATTTCTGGCCTCTTGTCAAAAATATCTCTAACAACTTCTGTAAATCTGCCTTTCCTCCTCTTATTCGCTCTGATGGTTCTATTGCTAATACTCCCTCGGAAAAGGCTAATCTCTTCGGCCTCCTTTTCTCATCTAATTCCACCCTGCTCGATTCTGGCATCCCTCCTCCTACTCCTTCTCCTCTCGTGTCCCATGCCTGTAATTACTCATGATCAAGTGCATGGGATCCTGAAATCTATGAACGTCAGGAAGGCCTGTGACCTGGATGGCATTCCTCCTCATGTTCTAAGGGAGTGTGCTTCCGAGTTAGCGCCTGTCCTTGTTCAGCTCTACTATAATAATACTTTTTCCTCATTGCTGGAAGCATGCATTTGTTCAGCCGATCCCAAAAAAGGAAGTCTGACCCTTCTAACTATCGACCTATAGCTCTCACTTGTGTTCTATCTAAAATTTTTGAAACTCTCCTCAACTCTCATTTCCTGAATCATTTAAAATCTCATTCTCTTCTCTCTGATCACCAGTATGGTTTTCAATGCTCGAGGTCAACTGGTGACATACTCTCCTATCTTACTGACCTATGGTCTTCTGCCCTTAGTGGACTTCGGGGAGTCTTGTGTGGTGGCGCTTGACATATCCAAGGCTTTTGACCGGGTATAGCATGCTTCGCCGCTCTCCAAGCTCCCTTCTTTTGGGTTTCCTCCTTTTCTTTGCTTTCTCTTGTCTAGTTTTCTCTCAGATCATTCCATGTCTTCACTTGTAGGTGGAGCGACCTCTTCCTCCTTTTATGTCAACTGTGTTGTTCCTCATGATTCTATTTATCTCCAACCTTATTCTTACTTTTCATTAACGATCTTCTCAACTGCACTTCTACCTCTGTTCACTCTTATGCTGATGACTCAACTCTACATTCTTCTATCATTTCAAATCAGCTCCCTCTTTTGCTTCTAGAGTTGCTTCTCGTCTTCAACTTTCCAATTCTATTCTTGCCGATCTGGATGGGATTTCCCGTTGGGGTCATAGCAACCTTGTGAAATTCAACTCTTTAAAAACTCAACTACTTCACATCTCCCTCAATCAATCCCTTAATCAACTGTTCCCTATTTTCAAACTCTCTTGACCCTCTGTCTCTGCGACGTGACATTGACGTGCTTTCTCTTTTCTATAGGTACTACAATGGCAGGTGCTCGAGGGATTGGGTTATTGCATTCCTCCACCGTTGCGTCATCCTCGTTGCATAAGGGATGCCCTGCTTTCGCACCAATTTTGTGTGGATATAAGAAATCCCAGGCTAGTCCGTTATGGTACCTCCTCCTTTCCAGCCACCTCTATTCTGTGGAATTCTCAACTATCATCAATTTTTCCTCCTGTATTTAATCTTACACTCTTCAAGGTTTCCTTCTGCGTCCACCTGAGGGCTGTGCGTTTGGTGTGTGTGTTTGAAAGAGTTTTGTCCCTGTGTGTGTGTGCCCCCTCCTTGAAAATGGCTCTGCCTGTGAGTGAAGGCATTCTGTAAAAAAAAAAAAAAAAAAAAAAAAAAAAAAAAAAAAAAAAAAAAACCTTAGGCCTAGTTTGGCCCTAGGGTTTTGAAAATATATCCTAGGGCTATAAGAAAGCCTAATCTGAACAACTGGGTAGGTCCAGTGGCAGCCAGACAATCTAATTAAAATATTTGAATTTAACCAGAAATTAAAAAATCTTAACTAAGTATTCAAAAGTGTACTTAAGTTTAATATATTAAATTCTTGATAAAAACCTAAGGATTAGGCCCACCCTAGCCTTTACTTATTTACCTAATTTTAAGAGTTTCAAGAAATCACACCTTAATATTAAATTAATGAATACCACAATTAATAATAAAAACAAATATACCACCCAACAATATAAAATAAATTAAAAATATAAAAATAACTTAAAAAATAAACAATTTGTACAGGTTAAATAAAGAGCAACACTTCAACACAACCTTCTCTGGTGGAAAGCACAACTAAATTCTAAAACGATAAGTCAAGATTTTATAAAATAGAGTATTTTAGCCGAAAAATATTTGTGGACTTAATTTTATTTGAACTTAAAAACATGAATAAGTAGTCTAGGTAAAAAATATTTTCATTTACACAGTTCAAACTTTATTGCTACTTTTATTTTATGTAATATTTAATATATGGAAAGTGAGGACCATATAATATATAGCCTAAATAGCTTATATAATTTACGTGTCGCACTAGCAAATTGTGATAAATTTATAATATATATTTTTCAGAAATGTTGAAGTTTTGAGATGTGAAACAAAACTCTGTTGAAAATAATTTAAAACATTGATTAAATATCCTTTTTTTCTGGTCTATTGATACCAAAATATTATCTGAAATACAGAATTAAAATTTTTTTTACCTAATAATGACAGAATCCTATGGTAAGCATTATATTTTTATTTATATTAATTATTGGTATTAATTTATATTATTCATTATTATAATTATTATTATTAACACTAGTTCTAGTTGATTATTCAATAGAAGTAATGATTTTTATGTAGGTTTCATCCTCCTCTCATAACTGAGATATATGTATGGGAATAATAGCCAAAGTCAGTCGGGTTATCTATCCATATATATATATATATATATATATATATATATATATATATATATATATATATATATATATATATATATATATATATATATATATATATATATATATATATATATGGTAATTGTAGTGTTCATGGTAGTGGATTTTTTCGTACGAGACAATGTTGCTGAAAATACCTACATACCTACGGGTTGCTAGTTCGATTGAAACTACGTATTCACGCGTTGCGAGTTCAACTGAAACTGATACGACGTGCCATTTTTTTGTTTTCTTCTCAGCGTAACTACGGAAAGGAAATGATATGTTTGCTTGTTTTTTTGGTTAATCGACGAACACCAAATTATTTTATAAGAAAAAAAAATTAAAAAAACACTTCAATTAAAAAAAAGTTTAAAATAATAGGAATAATTATGACGTCATAATATCGTTTGCCGCCATTATAAAACTCTCTCACATGCCCTCGTTGGTGAGGTCCGCTCTCAGAAATAAAAAAAAAAAAAAAAATCTTTGTTTTGATGAGTTGCTATATTTTAAAATATGTGGAAGCTAAAAATGAAAATAATAGTTAAAATTTACAAGAATTTTGCATGATGCGGGATATGGGGTAGTGTGTAATAATAATAATAATAATAATAATAATAATATTAATAATCATAATAATAATAATAATCATATATTATATATATATATATATATATATATATATATATATATATATATATATATATATTATATATATATATATATATATATATATATATATATATATATAGAGAGAGAGAGAGAGAGAGAGAGAGGAATGTAAGTAAAAATTTTATCACCACCACTCACGGGTTGGGGGGTATGGGGGGCAGAGCCCCCCATAGACAAACGTTCGTGTGCCATGCATTTGCAACTTGTATTATATGCATTATTGCAGTTCAGCAATAAAATCATAAATGCATGGCACACGATCATTTGTCTACGGGGGGCTCTGCCCCCGTACCCCCCGACCCGTGAGTGGTGGTGATAGTTTTCACTTATATTCCTCTCTCTCTCTCTCTCTCTCTCTCTCTCTCTCTCTCTCTCTATATATATATATATATATATATATATATATATATATATATATATATATATATATATATATATATATATATATATATATATATATATATATATATTTAAACGTTGCCAAAAAAAATTTTTTTTTTCATGGGGAGGTTAAAAAAAAATTATAACCAGCCATTAGCAAGAAAGCTCTGACAACTTTTATAGGACTACGTCATTCTGCAGTATTAAATGATCTCGTGACATCACATTGAAAAAAATAATTTTCATTTGTTTTAGTTTTTTTTTTTTTTTTTTTTTAATTTTTGTAACGCCAATGATCCAGCAACCTTGTCGTATCAGAAATTCTTAGGCTATGTTGTTAGTTTCAAATTCCTACGCGTAGGTATATTAACAACCTTGTCTCGAACGAAAAAATCCACTACCGTGAACGCTACAATTACCATATAGGTAATCCAATACCGTGAACGCTACAATTACCATATATATATATATATATATATATATATATATATATATATATATATATATATATATATATATATATATATATATATATATATATATGGTATTCAAGATTAGTATCCTCATCTTCAAGCAATTTTTTTATGAAGTATCGATTATTTTAAAAGAGTCAGACTGCAGTATGAACCACTTAAATATTTCAAAAAGTGAGCATTTGTCTACGTGTACCCCCGTCCCGTGAGTGATGATATTATCGACTACTTTTCCTGTTGACAATTTGGGGTGGTTTCTTATTGACAGGTAGGCAGACAGAAGAGATAGGGGCGATCCCAATATATCAAATCAAATATCGATATTTGAGGATAATGATCTTGAATAAAGCCTATATATATATATATATATATATATATATATATATATATATATATATATATATATATATATATATATATATATATATATATATATATATATATATATATATATATATACTCTAGGTGATTTACTAGACTTACAAATAGGGTTACTCATAAAAATTTTTAGTCTTTATAATGCTTGATATTTTATTCTTCAAAGACTCAATCTCATTCCTGCAAGACTCCACTTTAGCTTTCACACATATAAAACCTTTAACACTTTCAATAATTTTTTTATTTCATTCTCCATTTCCACACGTACCTCACATTTGTATGCATACTTATATATAATTTCAATACCTTTAATATCACTCATTTCTAATTACAAACTTATTCTGTAGACAAAAATAAATAAATAAATAAAATAATTAGAAAATAAAATAATCTGGTATATATAATAAAACATTTTTTTTTCTTTTATAGTCTATAAAGGTTTGCACCACATGATCACTTCCCTATTCATAAGAAAAACTTTCAGTGAAGTTTCTTTGCAGTCTAGAAATAGATCAATAAACAATGCATCAAAATCAAATATTAAAATATACTTAAGATATAATTTGTACTCATATTATTCAGTAAGATTTATAAAATGAATACTATTTAAAGGATTTTAAATATTTTATTTATGTAAAAATTTATTTATTTTAAAAATATTTTATAAGCGAATTGTAAAGGTCTCTTCATGGAATAATAATAATAATAGGTGATTAATAATGCACAGTGGTAATAAGGTTATTTCATTTTGCAGATTTCCTTTTTAAATTTCTAGTCATTGGTAGTGCTGGAACAGGGAAAAGTTGTCTTTTACATCAGTTCATTGAAGGAAAATGTAAGTAATATATTCTCAGAAGCATACAGTATATATATATATATATATATATATATATATATATATATATATATATATATATATATATATATATATATATATATATATATATATATATATATATATATATATATATATATATATATATATATATATATGATGTTTGCTATTGGACTTGAACCAGTGACCTTTAAGATGGTAAGTCTTTCGTGCTGACCACTAGGCTACAGTCAGGGTGAAAGACTTACCATCTTAAAGGTTGATGGTTTGAGTCCAATAGCAAACATCATATATTATATATATATATATGTATATATATATATATATAATATATATATATATATAATATATATATATATATATATATATATATATATATATATATATATATATATATATATATATATATATATATATATATATATATATATATATATATATATATATATATATGATGGGACGAATAATCATCATTGTCAAAATTGGCATGTTTCTTCTCAGTTGTCAATTTTTATCATCAGTTTTTTTTTTGCTGATTAAATCTGCAAATAGTGTTTTGATTTATTAATATCTCTGCTCCACCTTCTTCTATTGAGAATGAAAGGCTGTTTATACTGTTTATATTTATACTCTCCATGACAAAATTGAATTATCCTAGAAACTGGAGAAAAGATTTTTTTCTCCTTAAATTTAAGAGCTTTAAATTTAAAGTACTAGAATTTTGCATTTCTGACCATGTTTTCAAGTATTCTAATTTTTAAAATCAATATTCTGAAGAAACTATAAGGTGTCCCACTAACTCTCAGCCCCAGATATTCATTTATAGATATCAAAGTAGTAGTCATAAGTTAATAAAATTTGCCATAAGCAAACCTTAAGTGTGTGGGAATCAAGCTATCACAACAGTGTTGGAAGTGATCTCCATTAGCATCAAGGCAAGCCTGCACACACTTTTCCATGTTACAGAAGGTTGCAACAAAAACTTTGGGAGTCACATCATCAATTTCCTGCTGAATGTTTTCTTTCAGTTGTATGAGAGTATGTGACATGTTGCGATTACACTTTCTCTTTCACATGCCCCATATGAAGAAATAAGACAGGGTAAGATCAGGCAGCCCTGATGGCAAAATTCCCCTGGAAATGACCAGATATCTACAGAAGAACTCAATTCATACAAGAACGACTGTCTCATGACCTCATGATTACACCTTGCTTCTCACACACCCTAGGGTTTGTTTGTATCAAATTTTATTAACTGGCGACCAGTATTTTGATAATTATAAGTGCATATCTGAGGCAGAGAGCAAGTGTAACATTCTGTATTATGCTATACATTAAAATAAAATGTGTAATACACATTTGACTAAAGAATAAATAATAGAGAATTTAATTCTTCCTTCTTGTTCAATTGTTAAATATATTATAAATAATTGGAAACTTTTAAAATATACTTTTTCAGTTTCATCATCATTGTCATTGTAAATTTACTACAATCATCATTGTCATTGTTAAATTTACTACAATCATCATTGTCATTGTCAAAAAATTCTTAATCGTCCATCACTAATATATATATATATATATATATATATATATATATATATATATATATATATATATAATATATATAATATATATATATATATATATATATATATATATATATATATATATATATATATATATATATATATATATATATATATATATATATATATATATATATATATATATAATATAAAATTGTCTCCTTTTAAAGTCATAAAACTTTGACATCGTCTTCTGTTGAAGTAGGTAAAATGTAATATATACATACTTCATTGCCTTTGTATTATTCTATGCAGTAAACTATAAATATTTGAGTAGCATGAATTAAAGAGCTAGGCTGATATGTAATGGTGTGTAGTGTTTGTGTTTTTGAATTGATAAAAGTTTCACCAATTTGTAATTTATTTGGTTTGCTTGGTTATATGCACAGTTAGCAAAAGTGATAAAAAAAATTAAAAAATTAAAAAAAAAGTCAATGAGTTTTATTTTTTTATTTCGGTTTTTCTTCATATATTTTGAAATCCATAGAAACTTTAACAATATATCTAAATTGCTTTATACTTCATTTTTGACCCTTTAGATAACTGACATAAAGGAGTTATATTATAGAGCTCCCCAGTTTTACTGACCAAAGCATTTTAATTGGTTATGGTCCAAACCAGTGTCAGAGAACTTTCATGTCATTACCTGAAAATATATTTGTTTACAGTGAAATTACATTTAAACTTGGAGGTGTGAGAAATGAAACTTATTAAAAAACTGTAGCATGTGCTATACAAATATTTCTCTTAAATATCATTGAATCCAGATAACACAAAGAGTACTCAAATTCAAAATGTTCATTATATGGGTAAAACAATAATAATATAATTTAAACTGAAAAATATATTGATTAATAAACTATGAAATAAAACTATTAATAAAAGAGGACCAAATTGGGAGCTAGATGATGCTGAAATTCATAGGAGTATGGAAAGAATTATGAAATGAATTTTAATTTGACTACATATTAATTAAACATTGTATAATAAAATGGAATTTTATTGTCTTATTTTACAGGAACAAATGTTTTCATTATTTAATTTCATTTGCTTCATATAAAATTTGAAATGTGATTATGATTTTGTGCATTTAAGTATCAGATCATTCTTATCTCAGAAGCCACAAGCGCAAAATCATTAAGGCAATAGTAAATACTGTATAATAAAGTATTTACAGTACTAAATTCTATTATTAATCTGATTTTTCCCCGTAAAATTACAAAAATATTATAAAAAAATACTTATATATATATATATATATATATATATATATATATATATATATATATATATATATATATATATATATATATATATATATATATATATATATATATATATATATATATATATATATATATATATATATATAGTGCAGTCAGGGAGGTCCTTTGGGTTAGTCTATATAACAGTTGCCTGTGAGCTTTCTTTTTGTGATTTCCTTTTGAACTGTCATAGCGCAGAAGTAACACACTGTCTCACCTGCAAAATTAGTTAGTTTAATTATACATAAAGAAGTTCTTGAAACCAATATATAGAAATATTAGTATGCAAGATTAAAGCTTAAAATATTTTATTGCAATTGTGCTAAATTGCAAAGCGTTTGAAATATGTATTAAACATAAATTAACTTTCCCTCTATTCTTCCAGCATTGTTACAAATTTTTCATATGTATGAAATTTTCTTCCATTTCAGTCAAAGCCGAAAGCAATCATACTATAGGTGTAGAATTTGGTTCTAAAATTGTTAATGTTGGAGGAAAATATGTCAAACTTCAAATATGGGACACTGCTGGTCAAGAACGATTTAGGTTTGTAGAAAAAGACAGCTTTGTTTTTTCCAAAAACAATTTCAATTGATAGTTGAATTATTCTGATCTCTTACTGATTTTATTACTTATTATTGTGATGCATGTGCTCCTTTTCTCAGGAGAATATTGTTTTTGACGAGTCATATATTAGACTTTTTAATCTTGTATACCGTATTATATGTATGGCCATTTTAATGTATATATTATGTGTATATCCTGTGACTTTACTTCTGAATAGAAGTTAAGGTCTAAAATATTACTGAAGTAAAATTTCCTTTATTAAATTGAAATTTATAAATTATTATTATTGCTTTCAAATTAAAATTTTGAATTTTCTATTTCATTCTTAATATTTTGACAGATCTGTAACCCGGTCGTATTATAGAGGAGCTGCTGGCGCCCTATTAGTTTATGATATCACATCCCGGGAAAGCTACAACGCCCTTAGTAATTGGCTTAGTGATGCGAGAACCTTGGCTTCACCAAATATCGTTATTTTAAATGTTGGAAATAAGAAAGACCTTGAAGGAGAAAGACAAGTTACTTTTATGGAGGCCTCAAGATTTTCACAAGAAAATGAACTTATGTTTCTGGAAGCCAGTGCTCTTACTGGAGAAAATGTTGAAGAAGCATTTCTTAAATGCGCCAAATCTATCCTTGCTAAAATAGAAACAGGTAATAATTTTTATCATCAATTTTTTTTTTTTTTTGCTCATTTCTTTTTATTAAATGGCTATTATTATTATCATTATTAGTATTATAAGGTAATTTTAAGTTGATATAAAAAAATTAGAATAATAATGATGATATATATTAAATTTTATTGAACACTGGAAACTGAAGCAAAAATGTCCTGAGGAGAAAAGATGTGGGCTTAATTGGATGAATTAATTTATTTAGGGAAGTGTTTCCCAACCTTCTTTGGAGGAGCGCCCACTTGAATCCCCAATTTATTTTCACCCCCCACCTCCCATTTCGAAATTGAACTTTGAATACCAATATAAACCACTATAAAGTACAAATAAATTTTTAAAATCTAATATCAAAATAACAGTAAAATATTTTTATTTGTTTATGAATTAGTAATATTTTTGCTATTCCAATTTGTTGGTGACCTCAGCTATTTTTGTGGTCTTGATTTACCTTACCTTATGTAAACAGATTTAAATGAACCTGATTTTATGTAACGAAACTCAAAATTAGTTTTTTTTATATTAAAACTATGCTGAAAAGACAGACCAAGTTATTTATAAAGGCATATGCTTCAAAATATTAAGCAAATAAAATGTTATATTTGATAACTTATGTAAGGTTATATTTATATATATTTAATGTAATGGTTGACTTTGGTGTTTATTCGCAAGATTTAATATATTAGGTTCAATGCTGCTTAAAAGAAGTCGCAAATTACCCCTCGTCTACAACTTGTATGCGGTTTCTCTGCTTAGTTATCAGTCGAACGACCGCACTAAAACTGCACTCTGCCGTACAGGAAGTTGGGAAAGCAATTAAAAAAAATTTTTGACAGCTTCCCACAACTTAAGAGTACTTTACTGGAATATCCCTTTGTAGCCAAAATTCGAAGTCATTAATTCGAAGTCATTTTGTAAATCAATCAACTCCATTTCGTTTGTGCATAACTTGGAAAACTGATTGATTAACCAATCTTGTACTTGGAGATTTAGAAGATCTTGATATCTGAGCTTCATATCCTCGTGTGATAAGCTTCAAATGATCACAAAAAAAGGGAAGTACCATTGTTTTCCATCTGTTCCATATTCGGAAATTGAGACAGCTCCCTACTACCGGTATTTTGTTTGAATACTGAAAGCTTCGCAATAAATGAGCAAATAACTGATTTTGCTTTAAGATTTATATCACTTCCTTGCAACTGCAAATTCATGTCATTGAGTTTACTATATAAATAATCAGTCATATACGCAATATCACATTTGCAGGCCTCGAGTTCTTCACTTAATTGACTCCTTTTAGATCCTCGAAAAAATTCTGTGACAGAATTAAAGAGAAAATAAAACTGGTGTAAGCAATCGCCTTTTGATAGCCATCGGACTTCAGTATTTAGCAACAGACGTTCAAATTCTTCATTATTAGAGATGCAGAGCTGTCGAAATAATCGGGAATTAAGAGAATGAGATTTAATTTAATTTACTGATGGGAGAACAATACAAAGGGATTTATTAAGTCGGTCACTTAAGTTCTTTGCAACTAAATGTTGCATGTAAATGACACAGTGCACTGTAAGAACATTGGGTACGGTTTTCTTTAAAAATGCAAGAAACCCTATATACCATCCTTTCAGTACTGGTGCGCCGTCAGTGCACTGAGAAATATTTATTTTTCGAATTAGTCATATCTGGCAGCTTTACAAAAAAGTATGACGACATTTTCAAAACCTGACTTCTGGTTCCTTTTTATTGCCAATTAATGTCGATGTTTACTTTATGATAATTGCAAAGCAATTAAAAGTTCGCATCCTCCCATGATCTGCAATCTAGTTCACCAGTTTCGAAAATGTACAATATTTAGTTTTTAATTAAATTAGTTACTTTACAATTCAAATAAATTTTTCAAATATCCATTAGCAATCCCTCAGTCGCGCGGACACTCATACTCACCCCATTTTCCTTCACAAACAAACAATAAAAAAAAAATAACCCTTATATATATATATATATATATATATATATATATATATATATATATATATATATATATATATATATATATATATATATATATATATATATATATATATATATATATATATTAATTTTTTTATAGTTCATACTTTAGTTTTATAGTTATATGAATAAACCCTTCCCACTTCATTCTCAGCACCACCCACCTAAATTAAAAACTTTTTCCACTGGAAAAGTGAGCGCTAATGCCAACATTGGGAAACACTGATTTAGAGAGTGGACAAATCTAGAGGAGAAACATTGTGGTGAGACTATCGCAAGTGAGAATGAATAAGAAAAGAATTTAAAGAAGATTTACTGAAAGCTAAAATTTTATTGTATTGTAGGCAAGAAGAAGCTAGGTTGAAAATTTTACGGAATTAGACTAAAAGTTTTTGTTAATAAGTTGCAAGGATCTGTTAAGTTCACGAAGAAAGTAGGAATGACAGTGTTTCTGTTCTTCCTCAACTTTTATACTACTATATATATATATATATATATATATATATATATATATATATATATATATATATATATATATATATATATATATATATATATATATATATATATATATATATATATATATATATATATATATATATATAATAATATAGATCCAGAACAAATTGGTTCAGGTATTCAATATGGTGATGCTACTTCTAGAAGATTAAACAAAGATAATCAGACGGGAAGAAAGTTAGGAAGTGATTGTGTGGGCATATCTTGTAACATGTAGATGTTATTTAGTGTATATGGTATTTATTAAAATATTTAGGTTATTTATCAAATAACTACTTACTTTTAACGTGGACAATCTTGGAAAATTTATCATTGACTCATAATTACCGTGTATATATATATATATATATATATATATATATATATATATATATATATATATATATATATATATATATATATATATATATATATATATATATATATATATATATATATATATTATTATATTATTTATTATTTATATATATATATTATATTATATATATATATATATATATATATATATATATATATATATATATATATATATATATATATATATATATATATATATATATATATATATATATATATATATATATATATATATATATATATATATATATATAGTACTTCATTTTCTTTAATTCATTTTATTTATTTTTAAATTCTTGAATGTCTCTTGTATGGTGAAGGTTTATTTATATATATATATATATATATATATATATATATATATATATATATATATATATATATATATATATATATATATATATATATATATATATATATATATATGTACTTTTTTTTCTTTGATATTTTTTATTTTATTTTTGCTTGGAAGTGTCCACAATTTTTAATTTGTTTCATGTGTGTAATTACAGAACATGCATTTTATGTTAAATAGTTTAAAATTGCAAAATTCGTATGGTATATTTGTTGATTTTTATATTACTGAGAAGTTGTGGTGGAAGTGAAGATGTAATTTTCATATTGGTTGTGAGAAGCTGGAAAAAATATAATGAAAAAACACTATTTTTGGTAGATATCTATGGGTTGAAAATGGAAGGAAAAAAAAGCTAAGATTATCATTTACTATTTTTTTTTTTTTTGGATATTTTTTTTTTATATATAATAATTTTACATTCCATTAATGAAAGTCTTTTACATGACGTTAATGTTTATTTAATTCAAAAATTATCTTCAGTAAGATAAAGTGTTGTGTCTAACTCAAAGTGGCTTTTGGCTTTTGCTTATTAAAAAATTTATTTAGGTATCAGTCCTGCAGTGGGACGAATCATTGTATCAATAAGATTATCTTATTTTATTTTATTTTATTTTAAAAAAAAAAAATAAAAAAAATTGCTTTTTTTTTTTTTTTTTTTTTTTTTTTTTTTTTTATAGTTTTAATTAAAATTTTGATATTTTATCCTGTAATTTTCTTCCTATAATATCGGTCCATTCTTACTTAGTAAGTGAAATTTAATGTTTTCAGTCTGTATCTTGTTTTTATTTAGTAGTTTAGAGTAACTATTTAAATATTTGTTGTGTTGCTACTGATACGAATTTGACAATGTATATTTTTCATTTTTTAGGGGGGAGGGGAGATCTGTTATCAATGTATCATAGATACCAGTCAATTATTTTAATGCACTTCAGGCAAATAAGGCGTACAATAACTAGAAATTAAAATTCACCCAAATTGTTACGTTTATTACTTCCATGTTAGATTTAAAATGCTTCTGTACTGTATAGCCATTCCTTATATTTAGTATAAAGTGTATTTCGTTACTTTTCATTCCTTTTTTGCTACTAAGTATTCAGGCCCATCTAATATAAGAACATAATTTTATATATATAATTTTATATTTAAAGTAATGTATTGGGCCGTTATGTAGAAAATTTATATTCATTTAAAACTTGGATTTAAGAGGTTTTACAGGCTATAACTTTTTGTCAATTTTCATGTGATTTTCAGGCTATAATTCGCGACTCACTAGAATTAACTTTGATCTGTTATCAAATGTAGAGTACTTATAAATTTAGCTTAGAATATTCATTCACGCCCTAATTCCATTTGTTTTTTAGCTTCTTTCTAAACTGCAGTGTCATATTTGTACCCTTCGCACTACATACTTTTATTTAGTTTTTCCTTCACTACTTCCACCATTAAAATTTATCTATTTATTTATATATTTCGCTGTCATTTATAACACTTTATTCCTTAAAATTTTGTCTTAGGTAACGTAATTCTTTATTTGCACTTTCAATGAACACAGATTTCTATTCTCGAAATAGAAATTCTATTAAGACATCTCTTAAATATACGGTTATGCAACCACAAAGATTTCCGCGTTATTTACTTTCATCTTTATGTATCTTATTATGTAAGATTCTTGTTATTATTAAAACTTTCTTTTCTGTATGAAATTATTATTCGTGTAAATTCTTTTTTAGGGTTTGAAAATATTTTTAATTCTTAATTTAGAAACTTTTTTAAAGTTTCATTAAATTACAGTTCATTAATTTCCAATTTTTATTATTATTATTATTGAGAAAAGATTAAAGTTAATGTAGGAGAAAAACAGACCAGGAGAAAGTATGTAAATTTAAAAATGATTAACGTTCATGCAACTTGTACTTTGAATATATATTAATTTGTATCACAAAGAAATAATTCTTACAAGAGAAATTAAAGTTCTTGAAGTATAAAATAAGGTTCGGGAAATGAAGTAGAACTAAATAAATGATTTCAAAAAGGAATTTTGTGAAAAGAGGAAGAAATTCAAAGAAAAAAAGAAAAAGAGAAAATGGAAGTTGAAAGCTAAAATCTCAGAAGGGCAAATTAGTGAAAATACTTATCGGATATAAAGTAGTGGTTGAGAAGATGAAATCCCGTATAACTTTCTGGATGATGAATAAAAAGAGGTTAAATTGTCTTTAGAAGTATTAGTTAAGAGGAGGAAAAGTGGAGATGTGAATGGTAAATGTTAAAGTAGATGCTGAAAAATGTGATGCAAATGGAAT
>SEYY01013613.1:0-11004 GCA_009176605.1 Armadillidium nasatum
AGATATAAAGAGTTTGTTAATTCAGATTATCTTTTTTGAGTTTGAAGTATAGTAAGGTGCTGTATATTTTATTTTTAATACAGTGTATTAGAAAGGGTAGAAAAGTGCCTTTATGCTACAGTTATCTTTAATTTGTTTGTGTGATACTTAAAAACTATAAGTAAGACCTGCTTTTAATGAAACTAATAGCAATTTATGTACTTTATGTATATTATATATATATATATATATATATATATATATATATATATATATATATATATATATATATATATATATATTATATATTATATATATATATATATATATATATATATATATATATATATATATATATATATATATATATATATATATATTATATATATGTGTGTGTGTGTGTGTGTGTGTGTGTGTGTGTGTTAGTGATGCAATGGAGAGATTTTTGGCCCGAGGCTGAAGTCTCCAGCTTGAAAAAATTTTCTGTGACTGGAGACCTAAGTCTCTAAATTGATGAATATATATATATATATATATATATATATATATATATATATATATATATATATATATATATATATATATATATATATATATATATATATATATATATATATATATATAATATATATACGCACGCACACACACACACACACACAAACTACCAATATGTAAGCTCACACATAATTTTGAAGCAAAGTGGAACTCAGCATAATTTATGTTAAAAAGATTGTTAGAAGAGAAAACTGCATATTATAATTATTCCTCAAAGTCTAAGAGCAACCTAGAGCTATTGACTGCTAATCAATTTAAGTTAATGAAAAATATATTTTAAATATTACAACAATTGAAAAAAAAAATTTTTTTTTTTGAAGTTGTGATAGTACAGATTTGACAACGAATGAAGAACTATGAAGTTCATTAGAAAGAAAGCATACAAGCTAAAGTTTTAAACCCACAATATTAATTAGTTCCACTTAATGGAAAAGAAAATAATGAAATAAAATTAATGTTTTATGAGAAAATAAATTCAAAACTTAAAAGAAAGCAGCACATTCAGTTCATATTCAGAAAGAAAAATCAGTGTTCTCAACCTCATTCTGAAGTTATTAGCAAATAGAAAAATAGACGTTCAAATGTTGACTTATTTTCTCTTTTGGGATTGCTTCTATGAAATGCTGCACATGTCATTATCTGATGACCTGACCAAATGAAAATAACTGGGGAGGGTTCAGATATTCTTCAAAAGAAAGGATTTAAAGAGAATGATAAGACACAGCAAAGTATAGAATCAATAGTTTAAAAAGAAAAAGTTAGAAAAAATTAATGAGTCAAGAATTACTTTTCCCCTCCATTTATGGAAAGAAAATCAGCAAAGACGATACACCAGACCACCCTATTTGTTTGTGGAAAGAGAATAAGTATAAATATCAACAAAGTTCTCTTCCTGACAGATAAAAATATTTGTCTGCTCCTTGTTCAAGTGTTTTTAGTGAAAGAATGTTTAGCCAGGCACGAAACATTTACATTGAGAAAAGAAATTGAATTTCTCCTGAATTGGCAGATAAGCTACTATCTCTTCATAATTTGAAAGCACTGAATTATTCAAAAATTTTAAAACTGTGAAACGGCATTGAGCAGTATTTTAGCTTTTTAACTTTTAACACAATCTAAATAATAATTTTTTCATTATTATATCATAAAATTTTTCATTAGAAATTTGTTGGTGGTGGTTATTTACCAGTTTAATACCTTGTCTAGTGTTAAATTACTTTTTATATAGTAATAAGCGTGCTTGGGTAGTTATGGTACTAGTTTCTGCCACTGCGTTACCACTTTGTATTAAATATGATTTTTAGCCCTCCTTGTACTTCACTATCTTTTTAACTAATAAAAAAAATAGTTATTTTCATCAGTATATATTTAGTTTATAATCGTTTTTGTATATCTAACTTTTACATCTATTTTTTAAAGCATATTATTTTTATTTTTATTTATTTTGAAAATTTAGTTTTTATTTTGCCAAATGTTATCTTGGTATTGGCATTAGTTTTTTTTTTAATATTCAGATTTATAGTGATAGTAAATTTTGTCAAATAAATCTTACTTATTATTTAAATATATTTCAGACTATTTTTAGACCTGCTCCTTTTTATTATGACGAAGAAGCAGTTAGAGAAAGGGAAGCATGTGATTATAATGTTAAAATCTCATTGAACATGGCGAGGGCGGGGCTGGCACCTAGACGAGTTCGTGTTTACGCAGACGGAATTTATGATCTCTTTCACCAGGGTCATGCAAGGCAGTTAATGCAAGCAAAAAACATTTTACCTAATGTTTATTTGATTGTTGGAGGTAAGTTTTATTTTAAATTAAAACAAATTAAGAGTAAAGATTTTGTAATATTCATTTTGTAAATTTTTTGCATCTAAGTTTTTCTTAATTTCTCATTTAGTTAAAATAAATATAAAAATAATTGCAATCGAGGTCCTCACAAAGGGAGATGTGGGAGAAACTGAATCTATTATCAATCTCTGGATTTTTTTTTGAGTAGCGAAGTTTTCTCTTAACATTACATAATCCTTTGAAATTTTATCTATGTTATGTACCACCACAACCATACCATTGCAAAATAGTCCGCAACTTTCTCTCTGAATTTCCATATGTGAAATACATCTTGGATGAGAAAATAACAGAAATTTTTCTTCATGTAGTAAATATTTTGTCAGTAACATTACTATTATTATTATTATTATTTTATTATCATTATTATTATTGTTGTTGTTGTTGTTGCTGCTGCTGCTGCTGCTGCTGCTGCCATTTTAGGTTTTTCTTATTTATACTCTTCACTTATCTACTGTTGAAAATTAGATATATTTCATATTACATTACATATAGAGAAAAATTTTACTCAACTGTTTTCCTCTCTATGTCTGTCTTTTCAAATCCTGTTTATTGTATTTGTTATTAAATTCACACACATTCCGTTCTATTTTTAGATTTATATAATTATTACGTTGGTTAATTTTTTATCTGTTATTTCATGGTTAATCCATTACTAGTATGAAAAATTCGTAATGTTGTGAATCTTATAAAGTTTCTGGGGTCTTTCATTTCTGCAGAAGTTAAAATTATTAATATACTTTTTAGAAGCTCTAATGCACACCCCTATAAGCAATATATTCCTGTGTTAACAGGAAGATAATGTAAAATATTTTTTCTTTAGGAAGTTGAAAAACGTAAAATGGAGTTTTTTTGTAGAATAGTTTTTAAATACCTTCATTTGAAATAATTTCAATTCTGTAGTAAATTAAAAGTTTAATGAAAATTAATTTTAAGGTTTGTAACCGAGTCTTAATAACTTAATGATCATGTGAACACTTTTTTATTAATTCATCTTAAAGTTCTTTTACATTAGCAATTGCCTTCAGCATTGGACAATCTCAATTCGTTTTATTTTTTAGTTTGCAGCGATGCCTTAACTCATTCTAAGAAGGGAAGAACAGTGATGTCAGAAGATGAAAGATATGAAGCTCTGAGGCATTGTCGATATGTTGATGAAGTCGTTCCAGATGCTCCTTGGATACTTGATGATGCACATTTAGAGAAACATAAAGTAGGACAATTTTGTCATCTTTGAGGAAATATTGTTGTAGACCATTTTTCTTTATTTTTATTGTAAACTTTCGATAGCAATCTATATTAAATTGATAAAATATTTATCACTTTTATGGTTAAGTTGCTACAACTTTTAATTTATTATGACTTGTTGATAAAATTAATTTAAGAATCAATATATTTTTGGTTATAATTCTATAGTTTCCTAAGAACAAGTTAATATTACAGATTGATTTTGTAGCCCATGATGACATTCCTTATACCACTGGAAGCTATACGGATGTTTATGCCCACATTAAAGAAAGAGGAATGTTTGTGACCACAGAACGGACAGAAGGAATTTCCACCAGTGATGTTGTGTCAAGAATAGTGAAAGATTATGATTTATATGTTCGAAGAAATTTGGCCAGAGGATATAGTGCCAAGGAATTAAATGTATCTTTCTTAAATGTAAGCCTTTTAATGCACTTAAAATGTTTAAATACGCACACGCATGCACATACGCACCCACATGCTGCTACCATAGCACTTCCTTAGAATAGGCGAATTCTCTTTATATATATATATATATATATATATATATATATATATATATATATATATATATATATATATATATATATATATATATATATATATATATATATATATATATATATATATATATATATATATATTATATATATATATTATATATATATTTTAAGTTATACCGCATATAGAAAATCAAAGTAAAGTAGTAAAACATTAAAATCATTTTAAGGTAAAGAGGAAACATACTAAATCTTACTAGCGAAAAATAATGCACCATAAAATAATTAACTTTTAACATTAGATTAATTAGATTAAATTTTTATTTCTATTTCAGGAAAAAAAGTATCGACTTCAAAATACTTTTGACGATCTCAAAAAACGAGGAAAAGAAATGATTGGTGAAATTGAAGGGAAGAAATCTGATTTGTTCTCAAAATGGGAGGAAAAAAGCAGAGAATTTATAGATGCCTTTTTAATGTTGTTTGGTCGTGAAGGGTAAGTAGTAGTAGTAGTTACTTTTCTATTTTTCTTCACATTTAGTAGTTACGTCCTATTTTTCTACACATTTAGTAGTTACTTTCTATTTTATGTGGTAGGAATTTGCTTGAGGTGAGTTTTTGTTTCGTCTCTGAACTTTAGTGTTTATTGCAGGGCTTTGGAGCCGGGAGTCATGGAGTCGAAAGATTTTGGCGGAGCCGGAGTCGAAACCGTTTCTAGGATTGTGGATGGAGCTGGAGCTCAAAAAAGGAAGCAGCTCCAACTCCGAATGTATTCTGTTATGATGATATCATTTTTATCTTATTCATTCTTTTTATTTTTTATTGTAATTAATTACTATCAATGTGAATTGTGAAAGATTTTCTGTCCGTAGCCTCAGGATTTTATTTTGCTTTAATTAAACTTTATTCTCTTCATATCACACACACACACCACATACATACATATAATATATATATATATATATATATATATATATATATATATATATATTATATATATATATATATATATATATATATATATATATATATAATATATATATATATATATATATATATATATATATATATTAATAGGCATTAATAATCCCAAACACTCATTCCTTTGTAATCTCTATTAAGTGGGCAAATGCAAAATGAAATGGTAAATGAAGCAACAATTCTTCAGACAATTTATTATAATTCTCCAATAGGACACAAATATATATTATAGCTCGGAATAATCGCACTATTAAAATCTTCAAATGATAATTTGTTGTGATTATAAAATAAATTAGTAAATAAATATTCCTTCGACACACCGTGGGAATTACGAGACACGATTTACCCGGCTATGTCAAATGCTGAAGTCCTCTCTCTATGCCCAACTCCTTCCTCTGATGAATGACTGCTACGTCATAAGAGAAGTTTGTTTCCCATTGGATGATTCGAAAGCTTTATTTCAGAGGTATGGGAATCCAACTTTAATGCATGTTATCCTTTCTTCTCAAAATCTTCAATCTTCAAAGGTATTTGAAAATTTTGTCAGAGATCCGTTTGTAATTATAAAATTGGAATTCGTCCGATTTATGCAATCATTTGTTTTAGACACCTATTTTCGTAATTCTTAAATAGTAAACAATAATTTACCTTGGAATTACAAGAAGCAAAGCCAACAAATGTTTTTTATTAGTTTGCCTTCTGCGCTATGTGTTGTTTCAGGGAATTTCTACCCGATGTTGGGGAATTATGCTTCACAAGTTGGTTAGGTCAAATAACTTCAAAATTTGCAGCGATGTTCCTTGTAAAAGTTCTCTGTCTAGAGTGTTGTCAGTGTTTTATTTTTCACTGCTAGTCGGCAATTATTTCATGCTCCTTGGTTTCCTAGTCACTAAACAGAGTGAAAGTTTTCTGTTTAGAGTGTGGTGTCAGCGAATTCGTACACTGCCTGGCGGCATTTATTTCATGCTCCCTTTTCTCAATCCAGGTCACTAAACGGTGATTTTTACCTTTTTGAACTGCTGATCAAAATCTTGAAGCTTCTCCCTTTTTCATCTGCGTTTTAACCTCTGTCAGTGTTTGTTTAAATGGAATTAATCCGAGTAATGCAAACATTTTTTTTTTTTTTCATGAAAATTGTGAGCTAACCACCGAAGAATTTTTTTTTTTAAATGCTTGCTTTTTTTTTTCTTTATAGTGTCTTTTATTCCCCATCCTTTCTCTTGTAACTGGGGAGGAAATATATCAGTTTACAGCTTTCGAGTTCGAACTCCACTGTTACAGCAAAATTGTGTTCTTTATTTGTCGTAGAATTTGTTGTTTATGTAGAATTTAAATTTTTTTTTTTTTCAATTTCTTATTTTTAATGAAGGAAACGGTGTTCATTTAAAAGTCACTCTCGTATTTTTATTACTTCTTTTAATAGGTAATTAATAATTCCAAATTCATTCCTTTGTAATTTTTATTAAGTGGGCAAATGGTAAATGAAGCAACAATGCTTCAGGCAAATTATTATTCTCCAATAGGGCACAAATATATATAACACGGAATAGTCGCACTATTAAAATCTTCAAATGATAATTTGTTGTGATTATAATATAAATTAGTAAATAAATATTCCTTCGACTCACCGTGGAAATTATGAGACGCGAGTTTTTACCCGGCTATGTCACATACCAAAGTCCTCTCTCTATGCTCAACTCCTTCCTCTGATGAATGCCTGCTACAGTTTAAGAGAAGCTTGTTTTCCATTGGAAGATTCGAAAGCTTTATGTCAGAGGTATGGGAGTCCAACTTTAGTATATATATATATATATATATATATATATATATATATATATATATATAATATATATATATATATATATATATATATATATATATATATATATATATATATATATATATATATATATATATATATATATATATATATATATATATATATATATATATATATATATATATATATATATATATATATATATATATATATATCGGTAATACGGCGGGTATGGTTCCAGACCACCGCCGCAATTGCGAGTCACTTGCTTTTTTTTTTCACTCGCTACAACATATGAACACCTTAAAACTTGTTTACACTATCATTTATTATTTGCGCAATAGCGCTAGCCTAAAAATAACAGTTTCAATTTAAAAATAAAATACGTAATGAAGGGTTAATAAAATAAAAATAATATATTTTAGCTCTAAAAACTTTATTAATATCATTGAAGGAAGTTGAAGGGGATTAGTGAGACTCGTCATCTGACCCTTCAACGAATCTAATTCTCTTGCTTGGTGGAGAGTCTAGCGTTAATGTTGATGGTTGTTGAGGCGATGATGGCTGTTGAATGATAGGATTTGAAGGTGCGGGTATTTGCGGCACTGGCTTAAAATAAGATGTCAATGACGTTTGCTTCATTGAGCATCTCTTTTCTCTCTCGAAGAATTTCAGTGTAGCATGTGATGTCGTTTAGCAATCTTTTGCCAACTTTCGAACTTCTCTCAAAGTTATTGTCAATTGATTCAAATCCTTTCACAACTGTATGCAGTAGGCCTACATAATGCTCTAAATCTTTTGTAGACATTTCCTTAATTTCGTTGTCATCATCGTCATCAACAGCAGATTCAGACTCTAGAAATAATTTACTTTGCTCATCGAATAAAAGTAAATCTTCATCTGTTAAAGATTCATCGTGAGATGCCAGCAATTCCGTCACATCTTCAGGAGCAACTTCAAGTTCTAACTCTCTTGCCATATCTACCACCTCTGTTGTTACATTAGGCGTATCAACTGCAAAGCCTTCAAAGTCATCCATAAGGGTTGGAATTAATTTTTTCCAAACTCTTTTGAGTGTTGATGATTTGACCTCATCCCACGAATCACGAATGTTCTTTATAGCATCTAAAATATTGAATCCCTTTCCAGAAGGCCTTCAGTTTATTTTTTTGTGGCTCATTGGGATCGGCATCACTATCAAGTGCAGCAATAGCCTTTGCAAATGTTCGGCGTAAATAATACGCTTTAAAAGTCGAGATTACTCCTTGGTCCATGGGCTGCAGAATTGATGTAGTGTTAGGAGGAAGAAAAATAACTTTAATCTCCTTGTACATTTCCATTGGTCATATAAGTGAATCATTTCTAACTTTTTTTTCCATTGAAAGTGACTTCCGACTCTTCTTTTCACTAGTCTTAGGGGCCATGTCTATATGGGTATACAGTGAAGGTATGTATACGTAATATAAATGCGTATTAACACAATTGTAACACTACTGTATTAAATTTGGCGGTCAAGTGGAGAGCGATGCGCGTGTTATGAATGCTGCGTTCAAACTGAACGCTGCATGGGAAATTCGTTGATTAAAAGCTGTACAGCGCATGTTTGCTATTTTAGCGCCGTAAAACAAGTGTATATATATATATATATATATATATATATATATATATATATATATATATATATATATATATATATATATATATATATATATATATATATATATATATATATATATATATATATATATATATATATATATATATATATTTTTTTTTTTTTTTTTTTTTTTTTTTTTTTTTTTTTTTTTTTTTTTTTTTTTGCATATATTTATAATAATACAGTAATCAATAATATAAAATTATAATTTTCTTTCAAATTGATTTTTAATTAACATTTTCACAATAAAAGCCTGGCAATGTAATAAATTATCAGTATCGAAATATTAAAAAAAAAAAAAAAAAAAAAAAAAAGAAATTGAACAAAATATTTTGCCTTGCCAAGTTTCAAAAAATGAAGTCATCTGTGGATTGAAAAGAAGTGCTAAGACATCTAATTTAAAACACTATTTGCAAAAGCAACATCCTTAAGTCTTTAAAATAGGAGAAGAAAACCAAAGTAAGGTTACCAGTTACAAAACACTTCATATATACAACCTTTTATTTAAAGATTTGTAACAAGTCAAATGGTAACTAGATCAATGACGGCTGAAAAATTTAAAATTCATATTATTCAAATGGTTGTAAATGAAGGAGTATCATCTCTAGCATTTACTGGATTAAATGGAGAATTAGCGAAAAAGTTAGGAGTTTCTATGGAAAGGAATGATGTTAGAAAAATGGTGATAAGTAAAGCTGAAAGGCAGAAAAAGACTCTGAAACAAATTCTCCAAGGGAAATTTTTTTTTCTAAAAATGGATGCTTATATTAAACGAGAATAAATTATTTTAAAATAAATGTCCATCCAACTAACAAAGAACGAAATAACAATTCGTACTTTAGCATTTCGAGAAACTCAAACACAACATACATCAGCATTTATATGAAATCTAATTGAAGTCCTCAGAGTGAATTTACTAAAGAGCAGCTTTTAAAAGTTGTAACGAATAATGCATTCAACATATACAAGTGCAATAGATAAACTCAATGTAGACTCCTTTGAAATAGATAATATGAATTTAGATTGTGAATCCGAAATTTGTATCACTGACCTAGAAAATTGTGAAGGTGGTTTAGAAACTGAATTATAATTATGGGAATCTGCTATCACTGCTGTAAAAATAGAACATATGCGATATGCTGTACATACATACGTTACAGCTCGCTATCGGAGATGGTTTGAAAGGACAACATGTTCATACTGTTATAGCTAATGTACGTCAAATTGCTGTGACTGCACGAACACCAAAAATTGAAGCTGTATTAAAACGTAAAGGAACAAAAGTTATCATCTTAGACCAAGCAGCTATGTCGGGCAGTACTTACCTAATGATTTAGCGCTTTGTAGAACTAAAGAATTTATTAATTGACATGGCTCATCAAGACAACAATGACTGATTTTCAGTAGTATGAAGTGCAAAGGTTTGAAGCAATCCTTCTTCATCCATTCTTTGTGACTAAAAGTACAATCAGTTGAGTTAAACCCTGGCTTCTTTTATAAAGAGGGGTAAAACCTTATGCTGATATTTTCTCAAATAGATGGAACAGTTGTAGATGTAATTAAAAAGCCTATAGAGGAAAAGTTTTTAATAATGAAGTATTACTTGCTGCAGTCTATATTGATCCTATGTACCGGATTATGCTGAATGATGTACAGCTAGGTAGAGGAAAGATAGCATTGATTAATATAGCTATTCGAATGGAGCAATATAATACTTCAAAACAATCAGCAACTCAAAAAGAAGGACGTGAAAAATGCCAAGCACTTAGTGTAGTTAATGAACTTGATGTAAAGCAACCTTCAACTTCATCATCCTCTTTAAATTTTGAGGATGAAGTAGCTTATGAAGATTTATTTGACTTGAAATTAATACGCCGTCGGAATGAAAGAAAATAGATAGTAAACTAGGATCTCCTATTGCTAAATTTAAGCTTGATTATTTTATGCTCTGTTTGTTATGGAGAAAATAGATAGGTCATCAAAGCTAAATGCCTTAAAGACGACTCCACATTATCCAAAAATAATTCAGAATGTTGCTTATACAGTAACTTCAATGCTAACGACACAAGCTAGTGTGGAACGCCTGTTTTTGGCCCTTCTAGTAATTCTGTCAGACTTACGAGCCTCAATAAAAGTGTATCTATTTGAAACCATACTGTTTCTTAAAACAAATTCATTTTGAAAAAAAAATTAAAATTATTGTTTATTTCCTGTAATGAGGAGTACATTTTGTTTTATAATTTGGTTGTATTGAATTTTTTTTTTTTTTAATGGAATTTTGTATTGTGCGAGCAAAGTTGTACCCAGCTCAAAACTATTTAAAAAGAATAAGTTTTTAAGTCTCATTGCCGCGGAACTGCATTTGGGCTGATGTTCCTGGGTGGAGGAAATACCTAAATACAACTGTATAAGAATTAAGAAAATCTTTAAACCAAAGGCGGAGATGGAGCCACTCA
>SEYY01013614.1:0-5000 GCA_009176605.1 Armadillidium nasatum
TTTATTTGCAAATATTTTACACTTTTCCTAACTGAAATTCGACAAGGATTCAAAATATAATCCTTTTTACGTACGTTAAGTAGTTTTTTAAATATGTACCTGGTTTAACCGGTCTGACATATATATATATATATATATATGAATATATATTAAATTATATATTATATATGCCAGACTTTACATTAGCGGCCATGCATACCTCAAAAAGTATTAATCTTACATTAAAATGATTATATTTTTTAAATCCTTATTGAATTTTAGGTAAAAAAATTGGGAACTAAAAAAATAAATTCTTAAATAAATTTATTACATAAATAAATTTTACCTCTTTATAAGCCTCGCGAGAATCGTGCGCCTGGCAATGTCCTTTTTTAAAATTGGAAAATATGGGAAATACCCAAAATCGTCTTCAGGAAAAGTAGTCTACAGTATCATCATCGCTCACGTGTCGGGGGGTACGGGGGGCAGAGTCCCCGTAGACATATGTTCTGTTTTTGAAATATTTAAGTGGTTCATTTAACTACAACCTCCCCCCATCGTGTCTAAAAGCGAACTGACACTGTGTGACACAGTCACACAAATTTCTTACAATCGAAAGATTTTAATTTGCACGTTGTCGTACATTTTTAAACATATTTTTATATAATTTTTTTTTCATTTTTTACTATTTTCTTTCTGAAAATTACCCACGGATTTCAAAAATATAATCCTTTTTAATGTACGGTTAGTAGTTTCTGAGTTATGCATGGCCGCTAATGTAAAGTCTGACCCATATTATATATATATATATATATATATATATATATAATATATATATATATATATATATATATAATATATATATATATATATATATATATATATATATATATATATAGTTTCGATTTTTAGAAAATACACTCACTCACCACTTATGAGGTAGTGATGGGGGAGAGGGGATACTCAACCCTCACAGGAAAATGTTCCTCTGCCATGTATGTACTCTAGTAGTAAAAAAATTCAATGTCTATTTTGTCCTTAAAAACAGCAGAAGAAAATCGAAGCGGTATGATATAACTGAAAGCTTGTTTTTACATTATATGTTACCAAAGGAAAAAAAAACTATGCCTAACCTAACTTTAACCTAAGGTTCTAACTTAACCTAACCTAGCGTAACCAAGAATCAAAAGGCGGCAACATTTAACTGAATATATATATATATATATATATATATATATATATATAATATATATAATATATATATATATAGATTATATTATATATATATATATATATATATATATATATATATATTATATAATATTTATAATCGTACTATTAGTATGGGCAAAGTGGTTGCTTCTCAGGGTGGTAGATTTTAAGGACGGCAAATTAATCAATCCAGTAATCGTGAGCTAGAAATAAAAATGACTTAAAATTTTATATTTTTTAAAAATAAACTTTTCGAGGTTGAAAATTAATAAGGTGGAGGTGTTATAAATAGAAAAATAATATATATGTTATTTGAAGTCAATGTCAAAATTAATGAAATATTTTTTAATGTTACTTTCTAATCATTATAGTTTAGAAAATTCCTTCAAAAATATCTCAATTTTTTTTTTTTCTTTAAAGCACCAGTTTTTATCGCCTGTGGTAAGGGAAGAGGAAGGGATGAAATTCTTTGTCCAGAGGTCCCAGAAGAGAATTTCCAGAAAGTGTCTCGAAGAGCTGAAAGTGTCATGCTAATGAATGAATAAATTGTTAATATTATTAAGTTAAAAATACAATTTATTTAGCATACCAAATAAGCGTAAAACTATATTGAATAATTACCAAATTAAACTTTAATACAATTTTTTGCGTTTGGGCCTGGTATTACGTCTACCATACTGAATAAGTGGAATAACTCAGAATTTCGATGGCAAAAAAGAGATTGGAGAGAGAGTGAGAGGAACAGGAGAAGTGATAAAACGAAAAGCGCTACACATTAGAAATTTTGCAAGGTCATCAACCCCATAAGCAGAGATGTCCTATACTCAAGCAATAAATGCAGGAGTAGTAAATGAGAGGCTATTATTGGAAACAGCTACTCGTGGTTTTTCCGTGACAATATGATTTCTAGTCAATTTTTTAATGGTTAAAAAAATAAAGTTTGGTAAGTAAAGTGTAGTGCATATTGTAGGTGAAGGAATAGTAGAGAAATGCCTACCGTACATGCTTGTAAGCCTTCCTTGTGTAAGGATGACTATACGTTGGAGATCATCTTTGTATTAGTGAGGAATGAAATGACCAATCATTTGGCATGGCAGACACAGAAATTTACTGTACAATCCTCACATGGATTTACTTGTTTATATATTATAACTTGTAAAGATATTTTATAATTTGGATGATTATTTTGGGCGGCAGGGTTGGCAATCGAGACCTTTAATTTAATTTTTTGAAACAATTCGAGGACCAGCAATGAAACTTTTCTCCTAGAAACATGATCTACTGGAGAACTCGGTAAGTGAGCAACTAAGAGACCAGATAGAAGAAGATACTAGTACCACTGAAAGAGTGAAAACCTTAACAGGGGGTGTAATACTTAAGGATTACCATTGGAAACCATTCCCCGATTTGGTAGTCCAAAACACTGCGTCACACTAACTTGATAACCGTATCATATGTAATGCCAATGTGACGTCATAGCTTTTAATAATCTCAGGAGCCAATCACAAACTTTTGAACGATATTTTAATTCGTTCACCCTTTTCATTCTTAAATTTTGAAGTATGGTTTAATTTTCCATATGTGCAAAACTATTTGTTTTCTTTACAGCTATTCTAAATTATCCGTAACAGAAAAATAAATCAGAGAGAGAGAGAGAGAGAGAGAGAGAGAGAGAGAGAGAGAGAGAGAGAGAGAGAGAGAGAGAGAGAGAGAGAGAGAGAGAGAGAGAGAGAGAGAGAGAGAGAGAGAAGAGAGAGAGAGAGAGAGAGAGAGAGAGAGAGAGAGAGAGAGAGAGAGAGAGAGAGAGAGAGAGAGAGAGTGAGAAAGAGTAAGAGTGAGAAAGAGTAAGAGTGAAAGAGAGAGAGCAAGAGAAAGAGAGAGAGAGAATTTAGAGTTTCATATTATAAATCTGACAAAATTTTGTTAATTAAAAACAGATGAGAACTGTAAGAATTTACATTTCGTTTGAATACGAAAATCTAAATAAAAATGTAGACCAAAAACGAGTCAGAAACAATAAAAGACAAGTCAAAGTTTAAGTCTTAGTCTACGTTTAAGTCTTAAAGTCTAAGGTATGTCTAAGTCTTAATAATATTATTAGACTTAATAATATTAAGTCTAAAGCTAAGTCTAAAGCTAAGCTCTTCCTGGTGGGGTGATGCTACAATACTAATTTCATATGTTATTCAATAATCAAAATTTAAATCTCTTTTACAGTAATTTAATAAATAATAATAATAATAATAATAATAATAATAATAATAATAATAATAATAATAATAATAATAATAATAATAATAATAATTAATTTTAAAATTTTAATATTATATATATATATATATATATATATATATATATATATATATATATATATATATATATATATATATATATATATATATATATATATATATATATATATATATATCGATTATGAGTACTTACCTCATATTAGAAGGTGGCAATCACAAGGTAATAATTCCTAATTTTCAAGTAATACTGATTCAGTATTTACAACATAACTCCTCAAGAACGTTCACGTATAGATTATCTCTATGAAGCTTATAATCATTCTGTATGTTAGTATAACATATATAATAATATAATATAATATAATATAAACAAGTCTTTCAATAATGTGCCTTCATCATCATTTGGAGGTTGTGGCCACAGGCCTAGCAAGCCGGCTACTTAAAAAGACACACTGCTCAAGAAACCAATGATGAGCCTTGGAATAGGACGGAATGCCTTTCAGAGGCTCGTCGCCTGACAGGAGTGATCCTAACAGGATGGATGGTGAGAGAGAGAGAGTATAACACCGATTTTAGGTAAAACTATTTTTAATTTTTCAAGTTTCTTTTCTCAAGTTGCTGGGGATTATTAAACTATTCTGAAGAGAATGAAATATTTTTTGTTTTGTTAACTAAATTTAAATTTAAATTTACTCCTGATACCCCCTAGCGGGGGGATCGTTATTTACGTAGGAGTATGTGAAAAAAATGAAATAAAGAATACCAGAATTGATGTGCGTAAATTAAGGTCTATAATATATGATAATTTGTATACAGTGAAAAATAAACATTGCGAATGAAATTACAGGGTAAAAGTGGCTGGGAAAAATGTACCATAATAAACAAACCGTATATCAACGCCTTTACACAGGCTCTTTCTGAGTATATTTGCTCCGCTTGTGCTACAGTGGTGCCATAAAGGTATAGTGCTGAGAGAGCTATAAATTCCTTATCGCACATCTCCTTCTGGTATTCATTTAAAGGAAAGGGTGTCAATATCGTAATAAGACCCTCGAAAAATGAAGAATACTTAATCTGTGGTAATTTTTTTTTTTTCTTTTTAGCCTTTGATTTTTTCCTGCCCAAAAGGTATTTGGAACTGACCATCCCTAGATACATTAATACTCTAAACATACTCTGAGTAAGCATAAAAAAAGAAAAGCATTCTAATAACCTGGTAAAAATTTCCAGCCTCTTAAAAGCATTCCTACACTTAGTGGTCATTGCGATATGGTTTCCAAGATTTTGTTTAGTTTTTTTTTTTCAGTACTCAAAATACTACTGTTGCTTTTAAGATGGATGAAAACGTAAATGATGGAGATAAAACCTTACTGGAGTTGAAGTTGTGTACCGTGGCTCGAACGGTAGGGTGATTGACTCACGTGCTTGAGGGCGCCGGTTCGATCCCACTTCGGGATCCTAGGTATATACTACCTAGAAAGTTCCTCTCCTTGAATAGGGCAATGCCCGTGAGATGTGAACTTTCAAAAAAAAAAAAAAAAATTAAAAAAAAAATAA
>SEYY01013614.1:7500-15000 GCA_009176605.1 Armadillidium nasatum
CCATAGCTCTTGAAATTAACAAGCCAAACATTTTAACCTCCTGCAACCAAAACAGTAACTACTGACGCAGAAACTAAACTGCAACAGGTGTTCCTTTCCTTGTTTTCAATCTGAGCTTCGATTTATCAATTTAAGTTTTTTTGAAGAACCATAGATCCTTATCAATTATATCTACCCTTTCCGTTTTTTTAAGAAAATTTTAAAGGAAATGAATTGAAATATGGATAGGTGTAATAGGAAATTTTTATTGAGGGGGGGAGGGCCATGCCCCCCCCCCTTCTCTTTCAGAGAATCTCAATTAGTCAGTTATGATTTACGATTTTCTTATTAACTATATATATATATATATATATATATATATATATATATATATATATATATATATATATATATATATATATATATATATATATATATAATATATATATATATATATATATATATTGACTGGATGATTAAAAATTAAAATCAATATGAAAAGACAGAAGTGAGAGTTCGGAAACACAAGCTTTGTGAACCTTAGGTGGGATTCCATCAAGACAATAAGCCTTCTTTTGATTAAGATCAGAGAGAGAAGAAATAACAGCTTTAGAAAAAAAATTAAATGTTAGCCATACCTGAATGGGAAGAGATCAGAGTCGTCTAAAGTAGAATTAGTGAAAGGTAAAGTGGCAGTTGTGCAGTCGGAAGATACTAGAGAAAGAAAACGAAAGAAGGAAAGTTGGAGTTGACATTTTTTGCAAAATGTTATAAGAGTGAGGAAGAGGAACTAGAAAGATCATTGCATTTTGAATGAAGAAAAAGAAATTTTACCTTAAAGTTTGCACGATCCGTAGCAAATTATGTTTCATGGAGATCCATGAATCATCCTTGGAGATGATTGGATCTGTAACATTCAAACAATGCCCCTCATGCACCCTCAACCCATCATCACTTGCGAGTTGGTGGTCTCCTATGATGGAATTGGTGCTATCTAGACTTAGTAGAACGCTTGCTCTGGTGCACGGTATTCTTTTGCATTAATTTCTGAAACTATAGCAATCTTTGTCTTTATTCCAACTTTGTTGCACATCACTTCTCTTCTTTTAGACCTCAACCTTGTTGTTGATTAAAATTCAGGTGCTTTGGCACTCCGACCACAAACTCTTCCCTCAATCCTCAAATTTCAGCCAGTCAGTTGTTTTGCGCTTTCGATCTTGGGGGTCTGGGGGTCCGTGGGCCCGCGTGGGTCCGTGAACCGACAAAGGAAATGTCAGGATTGCACGCAAATGTAGAAAAGACCGTTAGGGACAGGTTGCCAGATTTTTAAACCTTACTACTTATGTGCGCAAAGAAGCCATTTGTTCTCGTGTCTCTAAGTCTCTTTTGCCATTCTACGACTATCATTTGTTCTGTTTTATTTTTCTCCAACTATCCTAAATTCTCGCGATTATCCAAACTCCAAAATAAAGCACACTCATTTTCTTCTTTTCCCTGAAATCATCTCATAAGATGATTTCAATGTTCACCACCGTCAATGGCTTTCTTCTAGTTCTCAAGATGCAGCCCGTGAACTTGTCTTCTATTTCTTTATGCAGAATAATCTTGAGCAGCTGATGAAGCTTCCTACTCGTATCCCAAATCTTCTTGGAAACGAACCCAATATTCTATATCTATTCTTACTTTCTAATCCTTTCCTTATACTGTTAAACTCTTTCCAACTCTGGGTTTTTTCTGGTTATCTTCTTATCTCTCAATTCCCTTACATCTCTTCAACTATTCCGTACAAAAGATACCCGCCTTTGGCGAGGAAAAGTTTTTGGCATTTCGGTGCTACATACTGGTCGGAAATTCGGTCGTAGTTCTTTGATTTCTCGTGGAATGATTATTGTTTCAGGGATCTCTATTAGTGGAAAGACCTCATAACCGAGGTGATTCTCTCGGGAGTGGAATCTAAAATTCCACATTCTTTCCTTCAACTAAACCTAACAATCTTGACTTAACTTTGCTTGCTCTCATATTATTCCCCCGCAAGGACGCTGCCTTCTGAGATACCTTTCGTCTTTAAGCTCCAGATATTCATGCAATTTATATTTCATCCCAGAATAGTGCAAAATCTATTCTCTGTAACACTAAAAACTCGTATTTTTTGTGGAAAACGCAATAACTTTTTCACCCCTCTCTTCCTCGCGCCTTTTCTGTCATTTTGCGAAAATGTAAACTCCATTCTGCTTTTCTTTCTTTCCCTAATGAAATCTTCACTCAAACCACTTCTGATTCCTATGTAGACGATTCTAGGGCTATTCCTATTCCTCCAAACCTCTCCAACTCATTTATGTTGTTATTTCTTCTAAAGTCTCTCTCTCTCTCTCTCTCTCTCTCTCTCTCTCTCTCTCTCTCTCTCTCTCTCTCTCTCTCCCCAAAGAAGGAAAAGAGTTTAACAGAATAAGAGAAAGGATTAGAAGTTAGGAAAAGATCAAGTATGTTGGATTCATCACCAAGGCGATCAGGGATGCGGGTAGGGAGATGCACCAACTGCTCAATGTTGTTCTGGATAGAAAATTGGTAGCCTAGTTCACCAGCTGGATCATGAGAACTAGATGAAAGCCATTGGCGGTGGTGAACATTGAAATCATCTAAAATGATGATTTCGAGAGAAAGGAGAGGAAGAAAGAATGTGTTCTATTTTTTGAGTTAAGATAGTCGAAGAATTTTTTATAGTCGGTAGAATTAGGAGATAAATAGACAGAGCAAATGAATTTAGTTGTAGAGTTACAGGAAAGTTTAAGCCATAAAGTAGAGAATTCGTTGTGCACATATGCGCAACATCCGCCTTTGGCTGAAAATTGAGGATAGAGCCAGTAGGAGGAAAAAGAGTAGGGTTTGTTGTCAGAGCACTCAGACACCTGGGTTTCAGTTAGGAACAAGAGATGAGGTCTAGAAGAAGAGAGGTGGTGTTCGACAAAGTGGAAATTAGAAAAGAGACCGCGAATGTTGCAGAAGTTAATGAAAAAGAAAACCGCGCACCAGGGCAAGTCAGCTTCAAGGTCTTGGTGGCACCAACCCCATCACCGTAGGCCACCAACTCCCATGTGATGATGGGGGAAGGGGTGGATAAAGGGCAGTGTTTGGAAGCTGGCCCTCCAAGCTTCTCCGAAGCAGCTTTTCGTTCTGCCATTTTGATTATTAATTTTTTAAAAAGGTAATGAATGTGTACGTGCTTGTAAATTTGTACGATACATGGGAAGAAAGGGGAAGGTTGTGGGAGTATAGAGACTCCAATGTGAGTCAGGAGGGTACACTAGAGACCCTCTGGGAAGAAAAAATGCGAAAAGGAACAAATCTAAAGGCAACGGAGTGAAACGGGATGGTGTAGCTCACCTTATTGCTCCGTGGGTTAAGCCCAATGGAGGGTACTTTCGGACGAAGAGCTACGTCCTCATATATATATATATATATATAAAAAATAAAAAAAAAATAAATAAAAAAAAATATAAAAAAAAAATAAAATATTATATATATTATGTATATTATAAATATATAATATATATATATATATATTATATATATATATATAATATAGTTTAATAAGCTGCACCCCTATAGTCAATAAATTAAACATCGGAGTATGATTGCTATATATATATATCGTTTTTCTATACGCCAGTGCGTAGTGGTAAAACTCTGCTTTTTGTGCTACAGGGCCCAGGGTTCGATTCCCTTTAGCAAACTTTCATGATAATACATTAATATATATATATATATTATATATATATATATATATATATATATAATAGTAATAATAATATATAATATATATATATATATATATTTTAATATATATAATATATATAGTATATATATATATTATATAATATATATATATAATCCGGTAACAAATAGGTGAAGTTAGCAAAAGAGTGAAGCTACAAAAACAAAATCCTTGGCGCCATTGTAGGCGTTTTTAAGTCACAAAAAAAAAAAAGAAAAAAAAATTCAGTCCACTAACACCTGTCCTATCCGAACCTCGTTATAATGAACTCGCTTCCAAATTATTTATTATTTTAGGGGCAAAAAATAATAAAAACGTATCCATAAAAGATTAAGATTATTGTGTATTTATATCTCCTTATATATTGAATATAAAAACTAAAATTAACTCATCTTTGAGAGTCTATATTAAGGTAATTTTATAATTTGTTTTTAAAACATATTAGTGGTAAAAAAGCTTAAGCTTTGGCCTAGGACTTTGCATGCTCCAGAAGATGAGATTGTAAATTCTGACGCGGTGGGCATTGAATAAGTGGGTTTAAGGTGGGTTTGAAAGGGGAAGGCGGGGAATACTCAGACAAAGGCATAAAAGATTACAAGGGCTTGGTCTTTTCAGAATACATTGGCATGTTGTTATTTTCGTTTCTTGTAGTTCTGGTAGTTGCTCTTTTTCTCATTATTATTATTATGATATTATATATATATATATATGATATAAATTTTACAACTGCTATATAATCGAAATCGCTCTGAATGGGTAACGCAAGAGAATCGGCGAGCAGACAGTACCAAAAGCTGCGTGGAAGTACAAAATGACGTCGCTGGAGTCAGAAATACTTGTTGAGAAGTGAAAAAGTTTGAAAGAATAATAATATAATATATATAAATAGATTAGAAATAATATATATATTAATTTTATAATTATATATGATTATATATTTTATTTATAATATTATAATATATAATATATATATATATATAATATATATATTTATATAATATATATATACATAATATATAATATAATATATATTATATAATATATATATATAAACCTTATAGAAAAAAAGAAAAAAAAAAAAGAGAAGAGAGTGAGAGAAGAGAGAAGAGAGAGAGAGAGAGAGAGAGAGAGAAGAGGAGAGAGAGAGAGAGAAGAGGAGAGAGAGAGGAGAGAGAGAGAGAGAGAGAGAGAAATGAAGTTTCAGTAAAAAGCCTGAAGACACAAATATTGTCAGGAACTTTGTAATGCTTAAGCGTATGACTTAGAACAATCTTTCGCAAATACAAACTCATCCTCATTTTAAAAACCAAAATTAAACCAATTTTCAAAAATGATTTTATAAAAATAGAGAAATGCACGTTGAAAAAAAAAAAAAAAGAAAGAAAACGTGAAAGTTCAAAAAATTTGGAGAAAAGGGAATGGCGGTATTTACTACGGTGAAGCGTAAAAAGGTTTAAAAAGATGTTCTTTTTGAACAAGAAGAAGGAAAAATTTAAGTCCACTAATAATAGGCCATTATGCATTGAAAAAAATTGCCGCTTTTATTCTTCACTTTAAATATTCCCATTTTAGAATTAAATGAAAGAAGATAAAGAAACAGTTTAAAAAATTGCATTTTCTTTCTTATTAATTAATTAGTAATAATAATAATAATAATAATAATAATAATAAAATAATAATATAAATAATAATAATAATAATAATTTTAGCAATAAAAATTGCAAATTATTTGCAAAAAGTTGTTTTTTAAAGGTAATTAATAATGAATAATGTATATACTGTTATCTATATATATATTAATATATATATATTTCTTTATATATATATAATATTATATATATATATAATATATAATATATATATATATATTGTACCTATGACTCATTCATTTGTTACCTTTTCAGATAAGAAGGTGTCTCAATCTCAATTAGTTAATGTTAAGTGGCTGGCATTAACGCATATGACTTCTGCATTCTCTCTCTCGAATTTTTAATTGTGGAAGAAAAATATATATAGTGGTTTCCAATGCCTCAATAACTCAATTGTTTTATCTATATACTCGATATAATCTTTCACATCAGCCTCACACCTTTTTTTCTTGTGGCGTACATTGAAATCTTAAATGGAAGTACACAACCTCTGTAAGGTATTTCATTAAACTATTTATACGCATAGTGTAGCTAAGTGTACGACGTGAATCTATCTATCTATCTATCTTTCTTCACTAAAGAAATTTTTTAAGAAAATACAATGTTCTGAAGAGCTTTCGGAACTTTTTACACCATCCCGGTTGTTTGGTCTGTATGGGATCGTAGTCTGTTCATGTATGGTGTATGCGTCACATAATCTTGATTTGTTCTGCCTGTCCAGGTTTTTTGAAAGAGCGAGTCTAGGACTTTTCGTCTTTTTAAGTTTCCTGCTCTCATCGACTCTGTCCAATCTCTTCTTTAAAAGAGCCTCAAAAAATTGTATGAGGAGAGTGATACAATTTTTGAAGCTATTTTAGGAAGAGATTGGACAGAATCGATGAGGGCAGGAGAGTTAAAAAGACTAGAAGTCCTAGACTCGCTCTTTCAAAAAAGACCTGGAGTTTTATACAAGTTACACAGCTCTTATTCTTCTCTAGTCTAATACCCCCTCCTTCGAGGCAAGCTCTTGTCACCAGTCTTCCACCGTTAACACCTCCTTTTTTTGTCCAGCTCTTTGATCCCAGATTAAGCTGTTAGGCTTTTTTTTCTCATGTTCTCCTTTGTTAACGTCTGGGACGCTTATCCTAGTTTCCCACTTCCTTTCATTTACTTTCACTTTTAATTGGGGACTTTAGAGACTGGCACTTCACGGGCATTGCTCTATCCGAGAAGTGGGATCGAACCGGCACCTTCAAACACGTGAATCAATGACTCTACCGTTGTACCACTGTTATACTATGTTGATACCTGTTGAAATCAATTGTCTCATCTCTATACGTCTAATGGCAATCCTTTGCATGTTAAAGCATAGTAAAAACAATGTAAATAAACTGTGAGTAGTATATACCCCACTAACGACAATATATATATATATATATATATATTATATATATATATATATATATATATATATATATATATATAATATATATATATATATATATATATATATATATATATATATATATATATATATTATACTTAGCCTAACGGGATTTTGATTTGCAATTGCAAATCATTTCGCTCACATTAACCTCACGCTCTTTCCTGACACGGTTTTTGGTTGTTCAACTCAACGAAATTGGACTTTAGTCGGGGGAAGGGACCCCTTTAGGCCCTGTGAACCCCCAAAATCGGTGTCAGGAAGTCACCTGAGCTTTCCTCATTGCTACGCCCTCCTCACAAGTTTTCCTGACCTTTTTTCTTCAATCTGGGGGAAAGGGGTCTGTGCGGGGTTCCGTGAACCTTCAAAAAAAAGGTCCGGAAGGTCCCTGAGATTTCAACTTGGCGTGCAACTGCAGGAAAGACCGTTAGGCTTATTTGCCGATTAATTTCTGTCGTTAGTGGGGTATATACTACTACTATATGGTTAGTACTATACACTTATTAATATTAAAAATACAAAATATTTTGGAAATTACACTTTCAAGATACCTTTTCTTCATCTAAATATTAAAAATAAAAAATTTAAATTATTTTATCTAATTCATCCAAATTATTTTATCTAATTCATCCAACAAAAAAAGGTGAAAGTAGATCATTTAAATTAAATTTCCTTTT
>SEYY01013614.1:35000-37500 GCA_009176605.1 Armadillidium nasatum
CCAAAAAATATGGAAGATGTTGACCTCGTTAGACTCTTAAAATGACCTTAGATGCTCCCTTTTGATTATGGGCGTGTACAGTTTTTCACATTTGTGGATACAATCCTCATTAGTGGTTAAAATTTTCCCATAGGTGAGAAAAAACCTGTTTATTATTAGCGTAAGGGTATTATTTTTTCAGTCTGCGTAGAATTGTATTGGGAATAATATAGAAGCAAAAAAATAGAATGAGAAACAGCTTGATTTGGTATCGGGGCCTTTGTTCATTTTTCATTTTAGAAGATTTTCACTATTTTGATTAGTCAGCCTATAATAATGACGGGAGTATTCGAAACTGTAGTCAAATTTGTGTAGCAATAACGGGGTTTTAATCAATCTTGACTGCTGTACATTTTATTCGCTGACATAAGCAAAAAATAATGGCAATTTCAAAGTAGTCATAAACAATTAAAATAAGATAACAAAATGTATTACTTTATAAAATCAAAGAACAAATTGTGTTTTATTACATCTATATATATATATATATATATATATATATATATATATATATATATATATATATATATATATATATATATATATATATATATATATATATATATATATATATATATATATATATATATATATATATATATATATATATATATATATATATATATATATATATATAAATATGTTTTGTGATTTATTTACATTCACTCCCTCAAATTCCTTTAAATAAATCTATTCTGTATACCCTGCGGAATTAAAGTGTTTTGGTCCGCACAGTGAGGCAGGCAACCCGCCCCGATGGCGCCGATATATCTTCATTGAATTTTTGTCCAAATAAAAGTATATAAATGAAGAAAAAAAAAATACATGCAATTATCATCGCCTTAGGCATTTTTAAAATTTTCATTTATTACGATTCAAACTGGGTGTGATTTACACTAAATTAAAAACTTATATTTTTATGCAAAAAAAAAAAAAAATACGAATTGCAAAGACTGACAACAAATATATTTTTAAAAATTTTTAATTATTGAAGATACAACTTTCGAATTATCAAATGAATTAAAAATATAGAATTAAAATAATAAGTATTAAATGGCAATTATTCGGCTGTTGCCACTTCCCATTTTTTTTTTCAAGTAATCAGTCGTTTTTTTATCCTATCTCTTTATCTTCTAATTCTAGCTTACCCACCCACTATCTACTCTTTAGTCATTTTCCTTTGAACATTTTACTGATTCTCAAACACTGCCTACTCATTACATATGACTATTTTTTTTTTTTAATTTCCCAAATTATCAATGGATTTGATTCATTCACTACTAATAGTTTTCCGTTTTCCTTTTTTTTTTTGTTAGGCTATGATATATATATATATATATATATATATATATATATATATATATATATATATATATATATATATATATATATATATATATATATATATATATATATATATATATATATATATATATATATATATATATATATATATATATATATATATATACTTTTAATTAACTACATCGCCACTTAATTTTTTTTTTTTTAAAAAATATAAAAACGCATTTACGTATATGTGCACAGATTTACGGCATTAATATAGCTTCTACATGTTATAAACGCCGGACTTTCTTTTTCGTTATTAAAAATGTATATTTGTTCAAAGGTTAGAGCTGCGTAGGCTAGGCATTACCATATATAATACACATACATTCGCTTAAAAAAGAAAAAAAAGAAATGCGATATGTACACAAAATAAAAAAAAAGAAAAAAAAGAAAAGCGATAGGCGATATTATTGCAACTCTTGACACACCACTGGAATGTGAAAAGTGTTGCCCACTTGAAGGTAGGAATTTTACACTATTGTTGTTGAACGATAATTACTACCATTTAAAGAAATAATTTTATTAAATTGAATGTAAACTTAAATTTAATTAGTACTTCCATTCAGTCAATCTAAATATATGATAGGAAAATACATTAAAAAATTATAAAATAAATAATTTTAAGCAACTCAATAACGGCAGAGTTACATACGCTCCTCCCATCTCAGCTGGGCTCTGCCGACAATCCGGCGCCACCTGTCTCAGTTGGGAGGCGAGGCATTGATAAAGACTTTAGGGAAAGGAATTGGGGGGAGGGGGGGGATTGTGATTTTGTGAGCATTGGGGTATGACAGAAAGGGTCAGCCTGGCTCATTTGGCTCGAATTAGTTTTGGTACTTAAGTACTTTAGGTATTTACAGGATTAATTATTGTATTCTTATATTAGATGCGCGTTTTCCTGAAGAATATTGGTAATAATTTTACACACAATTGTATATTACATTTATAAATGTAATACATTTAATTTCTTATCTTCGATTTTAATTGCAATATTTAACTATTTTTAGAGTTTTATGGCAACCTACACTTCTCTTTAAGGTTTTAAAGTGGTTTTGTGCTTAAATATTATATATATATATATATATATATATATATATATATATATATATAT
>SEYY01013614.1:40000-43403 GCA_009176605.1 Armadillidium nasatum
TATGTGTGTATGCGCGTGTGTGTGTGTGTGTGTGTGTGTTTAATAAACGGTGTTTATAACTAGTTATGAAACCGTACAAGATTTTTTTTTTCCTGTCAGAAATAAACAACAATAAAATTAATAGCAATGCATTGAAAAACATTGTAACTTTTCAGCCTTATCTTTCAAAAAACAGTCTCTTTATCAATAGAAATAGACTTTCTTAGTTATGACAGAGAGTCTTAGTCCCATTCTCTTTGCAATGGAAACCACTGAACGCGAAAGTAGTAAGGAGAGCGGAGTGATTTGCATTACAAATCAAAATCCCGTTTTGGCTTAGATTGTCAGATTTTTAGAAAAGTAGCTAAATCTGGCACCCGCGGAAAGTGATATCCTTACTACTCGCGAACTTAGTGTCTCATACGTTCTTAAATTTTAAGATTTCAGATACATTCTATCGCAGTGACATAAATAATATTTTATCTACTTAAAAAATCGCTTCATATTTTCTACATTTGTTTTCTACACCTGGATTATGTTTTCTGATATTAAAATCTCATGGGGATTTAATTTAACATTTTAATTTAAAAGGTTTCCTGATATAAGTATACACACATACACATACACACACACACACACACACACACACACACACATATATATATATATATATATATATATATATATATATATATATATATATATATATATATATATATATATATATATATATATATATATATATATAATATCCTCTCATCCACTCCTTCCCTCATCACCACTTGGGAGTTGGTGGCCTCCGGTAATGGGGTTGGTGCCACCAAGACCTTGTTGCCGACTTGCAATGGTGCACGGTCTTCTTTTTTCATTAATTTCTGCAACATTCGCGGTCTTTTGTCTAATCTCCACTTTATCGAACATCACCTCTCTTCTTCTAGACCTCATCTCTTGTTCTTAACTGAAACTCAGGTGTCTGAGTGCTCTGACAGCAAACCCTACTCTGTTTCCTCCTACTGTCTCTATCCTCAATTTTCAACAAAAGGCGGATGTTGCGCATATGTGCGCAGCAATGTTGTGTGTTCTCGTGTCTCTAATTTGAAGTCTTCTGAATTCTCTACTTTATGGCTTAAACTTTCTCGCAACTTTACAATTAAATTCATTTGTTCTGTCTTCTTATCTTCTAACTCTACAGACTATCCAAAATTCTTCGACTATCTTAACTCCAAAATAGAACACATTCTTTCTTTCTTCTCATTTCTCCGAAATCATCATTTTAGGTGATTTCAATATTCACCACCGCCAATGGCTTTCATCTAGTTCTCATGATCCAGCTGGTGAACTCGCCTTCCAATTTTCTATCCAGAACAACCTGAGCAGTTGGTGCATCTCCCTACCCGTATCCCTCTGGGTTCACCCGATCACCTTCTTATCTCTGTATCTTGTCCTGTCCTCTTCAAGTATTCCGCAAGAACGGCCTCCGCCTTCGGCAAGGAGACGTTTCTGGCATTTCGGTGCCACTAACTGGTGACTTGCGGTAGTATTTTTCTGATTTCCCGTGGAATGATTATTCTTTCTGTGGGAGCGGTCTCTCGGAGTGTGCTGGGCATATAACCGAGGCGATTCTCTCTGGCATAGAGGCATATTTTCAATATTTTTTTCCTTCTACTATAAGCCTACCAAACCTTGGTTTAACTCTTGTTTGTTTTGTGCTATTCGCAGCAGCGATTACCACGTATTACCATCGTCTTTAAACTCTAGAATTTCACGCAACTTATTTTTCATCCAGGAATCGTGTAAAATCTATTCTCTTCAACATCAAAAAGTCTTTTCTCCGTAGAAAATGCAATAATCTTTCTGGTTCTCTTCCTCTAAAACCTTTCTGGCATTTAGCAAAAATATCAACTCTAACTTTGCTTCTTTCTCTTTCCCTCTATTCTAGTATCTTTTGACAGCACAACTACCGATTTTCCTTTTTCTAAAGCTGAACTCTTGGCTTAAACTTTTGCATCTAATTCAACCTTAAATGATTCTGGAGCTATTCCTCTTCCTTCAACTTCCTCTACCTCATTTATGCCTAAAATTGTAATTTCTTCTAAAGATATCTTTTCTGCTCTATCTGAGCTTAACATTAAGAAGGCGTACGGTTCTGGTGGTATCCCTCCTCTGCATGGTTCTCAAAACTTGTGCTTCTGAGCTTACAACCTGCCTTGGTAAACTATTTCATCTCTGTCTTCCTACTTCAACCTTCCCTTTTTGCTGGAAACGGGAGCTCATTCAGCCTGTGACGAAGAAAAGGGACCCTTTTTAGACCTCCAACTACCATCCCAAATCTTTAACTTCTATTCTTTCTAAGTTTTCGAATCTATCCTTATCAGGAAGATTTGGAAACATCTCAATTACTCTAATCTTATCTCTGATCGCCAGTATGGCTTTCGTTAAGAACGCTCTACTGGTGATCTTCTCTCTCTTCTCTCTGACTCTTGGTCCTCCTCTCTTCGGCATTTCGGTGAATCCTTTGCTGTCACGCTGGATATATCGAAAGCTTTCGATAGAGTCTGGCCCAAAGCTTTGATTTCTAAACTTCCCTCTTTCGTAATCTATCCTTCTCTGATTTTCTTTTCTGTCATTCTAAAGCTATAGCTATTAATAGTGATGTTCCTCAGGGTTCTGTTCTATCCTCAACATTCTTTCTACTTTTCATTAAAGACCTTCTCTCTTATTATTTTATCACCTGTCCATTCCTATACTGATTTCTCCACCCTTCATTACTCCTTTAAGTTTGAAAATCACCCCTCTAGAACGGTGACCTTGGAGCAACTGACCTTTAATCTTTCTCTTATTTAAAATTGGGGCAGAGAAAATATGGTTGTTTTTAAGGCCTTAAAAACTCGGCTCCTCCAACTCCCTACTCGCCACAACCTTCCACACTATTATGACATCTTCTTTGAAAACACTCGACTCAAACCTTCATCTGTCCTTAATATTTCTCGGTGTTTATTTTTTCTCTTGATCTTTCTTGGAAGATCACATTACTTCTCTTTCTAAACAAGCTTCTAAGAGGTTGGATGTTCTGGAGCGCCTTCAGAACTTCTTCTCGCCACCCAAGTTGCTTTCACTTTATAGGGATGTTATTCGTCCCTGTGTGGAGTAAGTCTCACACATATGAGGTGGTTTCACTCATACAGCTCTCCTTGAAAAGGTGGAGTCTAGAGCTTTTCGTTTTATCAACTCCCCGCTATCACTAATTCACTCCACTCTGTTTCCGTCCGTCGAACTATTGAGTCACTCTCCCTAAACTATCGTTTTTACAACGGACACTGCTCTACTGAACTCTCTAGTCGCATACCTCCTCCACTGAGACGAGATCGTGCGACTCACCTTTATACGCAGTCTCTCTGACTCCAGACTTAACCGCTATGCTCAG
>SEYY01013616.1:0-30329 GCA_009176605.1 Armadillidium nasatum
TTTATTTTTTTTTTGTTTATTATTTTTCTTTTATTAGTTTTGTTTTTTATTATTTTTGTTTTTATTATTTTTATTTATTATTTTCATTTATTGCTTTTATTTTTTATTTTTATTTTATTTTATTTTATTACTTAATTTTATTATTTGTAATTTTATTTTATTTTTATTTCATTAAAAGTCCATAAGACGAGTAAAAATTTCCATTGGAAAACAAATCACCATCTGATGTTGAACGTGTCATAAATAGTTGAAGAAAAAAGCTGACATACATAGCGTACCAAACTGGATTTACAAATAATGTGAAAAATAAATTTCACTTACATTAGTCATTCTTTATAATAATTCACTAGCATTATGCCGTTACCCAACTGAACTGAAAATAGAAAGTCATTTAGAAAACAGACGTTTGTACCGAATGTTCGCAGATGAGCCACTGTTCCAGGCTTTTCTGTTCATATAGTAATAGGTGTATTGCCATTTAATGCATTTGATGGACCTCAATTTCTTATATAAATAGCCATTGAAACGGCTTCTGCAAAAAATTCCAGACTCAATTAAAAGAAAGCTTGTGTTTTCCACGTAAGTTCTATTCATACGTTCAGAAATTCCATTTTGTTGAGGTGTCTAAGGTGTAGTCAACCTTCTTCCAATACCATTTTATATTATGAATTTCGTAAACTCCTGTTAGAGAAATTCTGTTCGTTATCAGTTTGAAGCAATTTTATTTTCCGTTCTAGTTGATTTAACAAAATTTCTATTCCTTAAATTTCTCAAGTGCTTCACTTTTATTTTTCATAAATTTTAATACCGTATATCTGCTTTTATCATCAATAAAAGATAAAAAAAATATCTATTATTTCCCAATGACGCTTTGTCTGAAAGGACCACATATATCTGAGCAACCTATTTCTAAAAGTTCTTTACTTGCACGATTAGATTTTTCGTATGGTATTTGTGTCATTTTTCCTTTTAAATAAACTTCACATGTAGGCATATACGATTGTTTAAGAATTTAATCCATATACTAAATTTTTATTTTTTAAAGATTTTAAATCTTTGATATTCAGATGACACATTCTACCATGCCATATTTCTAAATCATTTACACATGCGTATGAAGTAAATGTTTTTTCCTCTAAGTAATCTAGGTTATCTCTTCTTTTTGCTGTTAGTACAAGTTTCCAAATATTTATTATAAATTTTTGCTATTCCTTTAGTACAAAACTACTTTATTTCCATTTTCTGTTATTTTTGAAATCGATAAAAGATTAATATGCAAGAAAGGTACGTACAAAGCATCATTTATGGTTACATTTTTTATCATTTTACCTTCCGTACTTTCAATGTCGATATCACCTATTCCTACAATTTCTGTTTCAGATTTATCAGCTAATTTAAACCCGCTTTTTAGTAACGGGATTCAAAGCACTAACATACTTAACTTTCGTTGTACACATGTGCGAAGTTGATCCACTGTCAAGACACCATCTTCGCTGATGACTATCCCTATAATTATCATTTATTGACAGTGATTCATAAATTTCTTCTTCAATGTGTGTGACGAGTCCACACGAGTCCTCCATCTACATGTCGATACTTTACGTCCGATTTTATTGCATTGATAACATCGTCCCTTAAATTTAGGTTTCACTGATTTAAAGTTTTTATTTACTCCCTTTTCTTTAGCTACAAATGCTTTGGAATTTCATTTATCAGTGTTTTATTTGAGATTCTACTAGTATTTTAACCCTTAAGGTTTCTGAATTAAGTCTTCATCACGACTTTCAATAGGACAACGAAAATTGGTATATTAATCTGGTAAATTGTTCGATAAAAGTATTACCTGAAGATCCTTATGTACTTTTATATCCAACTCACGTGGTTTGCTAATAACATCGAAGAAATTATCTAGATGATCTTTCACACCCTCTTTGGCATGTAGTTTACTCGTGTCAATTGTTTAAGTAATAATGCTTTACAAGATGTATTTGTCGACTGATAAATATTTTTAACGTCTTTCACACGTCATTTCACGTTTCATAATCTTTAATTTACCTTAATTATGATGAATTAATAATGTATTAATTCAGGCTTAGCTTTTCGATCCATAACCTTCCATTGCGAAAATTCTGACGTGTTCGTTGAACTTTGTTTATTGCCGTTAACAATCCCTTAGATCGCTTCTTATTAAGAGAGCTTTAGCTTGAATACTCCAACTGTCGTAGTTTTCTCTTCTTAGAGGTTCAATACGTATTTCTGTTTCAGCAGCCATTTCATTCTTAAAGAAGCAAACTACTCTCTGCTACCATTTGAAGAGGTCGTAATATATGACGACCTTATAGAAATGGTTTATTATTGCACAACAGAAATATGTGCAAGAACAACTACACAAGTTACACAGTATTAATAATATGTTATATACATAACAATCCAATCGTGGTGAGATCTAGACTTTAGACTTGTTAGATGCGACAAATGTTAACTATGACTTTAGTTCCCACAATTGCAGCAAACTCTTCCAATATACATTTGGATATATATAATCAGGAGAACAGAGTATCCATATAATGACGTCATTTCTAACAGATATCAACACACTAAACTCTAAAGTAAACAATGTATTTAACAACATTATAACATGTGTAGAAGCAAACAGACTTATCAAAAAAAAAAAAAAAAACTTTTAGTAATGTTAAAAGAAAAGATTTGACCATTAGTAGAGCATTGTCGGCAAAATTAATAATTATTATTAGTAGTAGCAGTAGTAGTAGAAGTAGCAATATTAGTAGCAGAAGTAATTGTAGTAGTAGCAGTAGAGCAGATGTAGTGTTATTAACAGAAACAGCAGAAGTATTATTATTATATTAATAGTAGTAGAAGTAGTAGTAGCAGTAGCAGTAGCAGTAGATGTAGTATTTTTATTAGTAGTAGTAATAGCAAGAGTAGAAGTATTATTATTAGTAGTAGTAATAGTAGTACCATCTGCAACAGAAGTAGTATTTTTATTACTAGTAGTAGTAGTAGATGTAGTATTATTATTAGTAATAGTATTGGCAATAGCAGAAGTATTATTATTATTAGGAGTAGGAGCAATAGCAGAAGTATTATTATTATTATTATTATTATTATTATTATTATTATTATTATTATTATTATTATTATTACAGTAGTCGTATTGTTATTATTATTAGTAGTAGTAGTAGTAGTAGTAGCAGTAGAAGATGTAGAATTATTATTATCAGTAGTGGTAGCAGCAATAGCAAAAGTATTAGTAATAATAGTAGTAGCACTAGTAGCAGTAGCAAAAGTATTATTATTTATTATTATTATTATTATTATTAATAGTAGTAGTAGTAGTATCACTATCTGCAGTAGCAGAAGAATTAATATTATTATTATTATTAGTAAAAACAGAAGTATTTTTACCATTATTATTATTTTTATTATTATTATTATCATTTTTATTATTATTATTATTATTATTATTATTATTATTATTATTATTATTATTATTATTATTATTATTATTATTATTATTATTATTATTTTATTATTTTTTTATGCCGATGATAAACTCGCTTTCAAAGAACATATCAATAATCATGTTAGCAACCTTGCATTCCAAAAAATCAGAGACTGTTCCAAAAATGCTTTTAAAAAACCGTTACTACACCCATTCTTGGGCATCCCTACCTACTCTATTGTCTGTCAATATGGAGATGTGCCAATATGGAGATGTGCCAATGAGTACTTGTTACAACCTCTTATTACTATGCATAAAAAGATAATTCGTATATTATTAAGATCACGTAATTAACATGCATATGCATCTTCACATTTTAAAACATCAATTTTGAGATTTCAAAATTCTATCTTTAAAGCAGCTACATCTTTAAAGCCATAAATGAAACTGCAAGTACACTCCAATCTAACCTAATAATACAGAATCAAACTGTAAGAACTACCAATCTCTGTAACACAAAATCCAGTACACAAGGGAAAACAAAATACTTTCTAACTAAATATGGGAGGACCATATCATACATAGGCATTGAGGAATGGAACAGTCTCCCTAAAAAATCTCAGCAATCTTCCACCCTTGGGAATTTTAGAAAATCCATAAAAAATACCTTTATTAAAATGCTAAAGATCACTTACGTACCCATCTTCCTTAGGTATTACTTACAAGTAGTGATGCTAATGTGATGACGTTAGTCGTTGTTACGATTATTATTATTATTATTATTATTATTATTATTATTATTATTATTATTATTATTATTATTATTGTTATTATTATTATCATTATCATTATCATTATTTTTATTATTATTATTATTATTATTATTATTATTATTATTATTATTATTATTATTATTATTATTATTATTATTATTATTATCATATATTATTATTATTATTATTATTATTATTATTATTATTATTATTATTATTATTATTATTATCATTATAATTATTATTATTATCGTAATTGACATTAATGTTTGTAAATATTATTATTTATTAGAAATATCATTATTATTGTTATTAATATTACTATTATAATTATTATTATTACTTAATATTTTATTATTATTATTATTATTATTATTATTATTATTATTATTATTATTATTATTATTATTATTATTATTATTATCATTATAATTATTATTATTATCGTAATTGACATTAAAATGTTTGTAAATATTATTATTTATTAGAAATATTATTATTATTTTTATTAATATTACTATTATAATTATTATTATTACTTGATATTTTATTATTATTATAATTATTATTATTATTATTATTATTATTATTATTATTATTATTATTATTATTATTATTATTATTATTATATTATTATTATTATTATTAATTATTTTTATTATTTTTATCTTATTTTTTTTTTCCTTTTTGTTGTAAAGTATCTATAATATATCAACTAAATAGATTTGATAAGTTTTGATGAATATTTCCGTTGTTAATAAAGTATTTACCTTTTTAAGTGTTAACATAGATTGTATGAAATAAAATTTAGGCCCACTGTCACAAAATGAATTCGTCACTCCAGAAACCCTTTTCAGTTATGAAAAATGAAAAAGGAAACGATAATGATTTATTTCTACTCTTATTTTGTACATTATTGTAAAAATTTTCTTATTAGAAGAATAAAACTTTTTACGATTATTATTATTATTATTATTATTATTATTATTATTATTATTATTATTATTATTATTATTATTATTATTATTATTATTATTATTATTATTATTATTATTATTATTATTATTATTATTATTTTATTATTATTATTATATTATTATATTATTATTATTATTATTATTATTATTATTATTATTATTATTATTATTATTATTATTAATGTAATATTAGATACTAATATATTAACATATCTATGTAATGTAAAGATGGAAAATATGGATTCGTCAAGTTGTATTTCAAACCAAAGACAGTTAAGGTGCATTTGGGGGATTCAATGATACTCGACTGTAGAACTACAAGACCAGATAATATTAAAGTCAGTTTACTTATAAAGCCAAAGCAGGTAAGCCTGAAGTTTAATTTATCGTATAAAATTAACGTATAGCTAAATAAATTTATCCAACTGTTTTTTAAGTTATATGGATTACTTTAATAAAAAGACGATATTATGTTTAAACAAAATACTCAAAATAGTGATAATCACAACAACAGCATATAATAACTTGGCATTGAATGAAAAGTATAGATTTACAAAGCGCACTGTTGGTTGGATTTCAGTTTATTAGATGATGTGGTAATCAATTGGCCAAATGGTTTAATTCCCTTGACTATTATTTATTGACTGATTGACAGATGGGACATACCAGCTTTTTTCCTGGATAGAACTGTAATTATTATAAAGGTAACCAGTCTCTTCCATCTTTTAAGATTGCTTCACAACAAATTTAATAATGAAATCCTCCAAATTTCTTTCAAGAAGAGGGTTGATGCCATTTTGGTTAGTCACCATTGTGTGAGAGTTTACTTACCGGAGTATATTCCTCTACGACAACATTTACAGGTTCCGCGAGTGATTGATTGGCAGTTGGGACATACCAGCGTTTGCCACTATCATTTTAAATTCGAACTCCTCATTTGAAGCTCAAAAACTAATACCTACTTTGTTAATAATTCTTCAAAATTTATAATCGTAATTTATTTTTGGATCAGCATTTTAAAATAATCACTCATCTTCTAGAATCCAAGGTCTGATGATGTCCAAATTTGGCGGACGAAACTGGTCAGCAAATAGAAATAGAAGAGCAAAAAACATTTGAAAATTAGAAAAGAAAATCCAAGTGAAATTAAAATAAAGTTGAATAGAACTAGAATTACCATTATTATTATTATTATTATTATTATTATTATTATTATTATTATTATTATTATTATTATTATTATTATTATTATTATTATTATTATCATTATTATTAATTATTTTTATTTTCGCCACCAATCAATTTAATACATTTAATTATTTATTACACTGAAAAAAAAAACACACACACAATTTTCTTTTTTATTCTTTTTTCCAATTTCTTTATATTTCTGATTTTTTTTTCGTGGTTTTACATCTGGTTACTTTCTTTAATTCTTTCGATAAGATATTGAATGGAAGTTCTTTCTTTCACTTTATCCTTCCGCTGTTTCTCCTGATGTAGTATGAGAATTTTATATAGGGAATTGTTAAAAAAATCTACCTCTTTATTTCTCTCACATTTAACTTTTTTGAACGTAATTTCTTCAATAATTTTTTTTGGGGGGTGGGGATTTTGTTGTCGTTGTTTGTTCTTTATTCTTAAACCGTATCGGGTTATCACGCCTGTTTTTCTTTCAAGCTCAATTCCAATCCTACTCTCTCTTCAGTTTCTTCTCACTTTAAAATGTTCTTTCGTTTTCTTTCTTGCTTTTATTTATTTCAAATTTTTTTTTCTTCTTCTCCAGTTTGCACTTTAATTATTTTTGTAACTTCTGGTAATAAAAAGGTGGGAGACGTTGGTCAAACTGAATTGTCACCAATTTTGCTCTGTCCGGGGGCTGACTCGAAAGCGGGTTTCTTACAGGAGGAGGAAATATGTGAATTGCAAGATGGGTAAAACATTGTCTGTTACAATGGGAGTAATTTAAAGACAGGGAAATAGCAGTTCAATAACCTGAAAGTGATTGGGGAGAATAGGTGAGAGCACAAGAATTGATATGTTTAAAATTTTAGATAAAAAAAATTTATTTTTTCAAGAACTTACATATTTTCATGAACAGTAATATTTATCATTTTATCAATTTCTGTTTCTAAAAATTAGCAAAAAAAAAAATGTGAAATGTTTCGAATATTTTGATTAAAAAGTAACATTAAAATGATCTGATTTTTATGTGTTTTTCAGTTTACCTACGCTCACTGGCTAAACCCTTTTCTAGGAGAGGGGCAGAAATATAAAATAAAAGAAAACCAACACAATCCAAGCTTAACGCAAATCTCTCAGGTGAACGCAGAAGGTCTTGAAAGGAGGAAGACTGAATACAAAAGGAAAAGCAGAAGATGGTAGAGAGATCCACAGAGCATAGGTGACTGGAAAAAAAGTACCACAACACAAAATATTGACATATTGACACGATATTCATTCGAAATCTTTGCATCCCTTGTGCTGCGAGGGCGATGTAATGGTGATGGAATGCAGAAGGTAAATTCTCTCAAGCATCTGCCGTTTCAATACCAATGGAAAAGAGATAGTACACCAATGCAACGTCGCAAATACAGAGGGTCAAATGAATTAGAATGTAGGGAACAGTTTATTCATCTTTTAGCTTTTGACTCAACCCTGTCTTTAAAAAAAAGTGGAAAGGAGCCCCCTAAATTTGAGAATAGTACTCCATAAAAGGGCAGAAAAGACCCTTATATAATTGAAGTACCTGTTCGAAAGAAATCATATAAACAATCTGAACAGTATTACCAGCTTCATTGAAGACACTTTAGCAACCATTGTAATATAAGGATTCCAAGAACGTTTATTGTTTATGTTTGGATCAAGAATGTTAATGTTGTTTACAGGTGAGATGGGAGAACCGTCGAAGGAGATAGGAAAGTTGGGAGGTATTTTTAAAGAGGTAGGTTAGCGGAAGTTTAGGTTTTAAAGAGTTGAATTTCACATAGTTGAGGCGACAGAAAGTTGAATACGAGAAGCAACTCTAGAAGCGAAGAAGAGAGAAAATTTGAAATAGGTTGAAGAATGATGAGTTGAGACATCGACATAATGAACAGAGTTAGAAGTGGACCTGAGAAGATCGTTAATGAAAAATAAGAATAAATTTGAAAATAGAAAAGAACTCTGAGAAGCACCCTACTGACAGAAACAGTGGAAGAGTTCTCTCCATCGACAAGTGCCAATATGGAACGATCCGAGAGAAAACTAGACAAAAGTAAGCAAAGGGAAATAGGAAAGCCCAAAGTAAGGGAGCTTGGAGAGTAGCGACGCATGCCATGCACGATCAAAAGTCTTGAAAATATTATGCGCCACCACACAAGAATCCCAATAATACCTAAGAGCAGAAGACCAAAAATCAGTAAGATAGGAAAGTATGTCACCAGTAGACATCGGCCATCGAAAGCTTTACTGAAGATTTGAAAGAAGGATGTGAGACTCCAGATTATCAAGGAATTAAGAGTTAAGGAGATTTTCAAAGATTTTAGACAGAACATAAGTGAGAGCCATAGGAAAATAGTTAAAGGGATCAGAGCGATTACTCTTCTTCGGGATCGGTTGAACATATGTGCGCCTCCAGCATTGAGGAAAATAATAGTATTAAGACATAGAGAGTAGAGTTGAACAAGGACAGGCTCAAGGTCAAACATACACCTCCTCAGAACATGGGCTGAAGTGCCATCTGGGCCGCTTTCTTTCCGAGTTTTCATGGTTTTCATGATCTTATGGACCTGATCATGTGTAATCACAGGTGATAGCATGGGACACCTGAGAGGAATAAAAGTAGGAGGAGGGAATATTGTATTGATCACGGTTAAATTGGAAGGTAAAGGAGGGTGAAGAAATTTTGCTTTTCAAAAGGACCAGCAGGACGAATAAGAAGAGGAAAGGCAAATTTACATAAGATATTAGAGATGTTTTTGGTTAAAAGCCAAAACATTTTATTAGTAGGAGAACAAAGGAGGTCAGCGCACTTCCTATATTAAAAGTACGCTTGACCTTTCAAATAATATCCTTACAATGATTCCGAGCTTAATAAAAATTAGCAAGATTAGATTAGAATTAGATTTTTTCGATGCACGATTAGTACCTTCTCTTTCATGAATGGCACGAGTGCAAGTACCATCGAACCATGGAATTTGAAGAGAAAAAGATTTCATTGAAGAGAGAATGAACCTATTCATCCCATCGGCGATTACAGACCTAACCTTTTCGGCAAACACAGAAACATCCTCCGGGTCAAAACAATATTCATTCCAAGGGTAGTTAGCAAAAAAGCGGTGCAGTGCACCCTAGCTAGCCCGATTAAAATGTCAAAAAGCACGTTTATCCATAGTCTATATACAATAAATAGCCACATCACCAGATACGAATTTTTTTTTCTCTTTGACTTCTTTCTTTAATTAAATAGTTTTGATAAACAAAAATATTAATGTTCTCCATTTCCCCCTTTCATTGCAATGATGTTGCAACATGTAGCAACTTAAGTAGGCTCAGTAATTTTATTATTAAACTAAATATTTCTGACATCACATTACTACTCTGCTCAAGATCCCCTGATTGGCTAGAGCTTTTTGTTTATTTTTAACAATTGGTTCTTTGAATTTAATAGCAACATTTATTTTAAGTTATTTTTGCCTTTGAAAAAATTTATTAAGAATGATCGTTAATAGATAAACAAGAATAACCTCGTAGCAACTTGTAGTTGTTGAATTATTTTATCTATGTAGATTCTAGATAATGCACTATCATATTTTGTGAAGGTAAGAGTCGAGACCTTACTGGTTAGTAGATACTTTAAATTTCTTAACTTGTCTGTTATTGTCAGTTGATTCCATAAGTTTTAACAATTAATAATAATAAAAAAAAAAAAAAAAAAAAAAAAAAAAAAAAAAAAAAAAAAAAAAAAAAAAAAAAAAAAAAAAAAAAAAAAAAAAAAAAAAAAAAAAAATTTTAATTAAAATAAAAATTTGCCTTACATAAATAAATGCTTGTTAAATAATATTATTAACATTTGTTTGTTCTATCAAGGTTTCTCGACTACCGTATAAATTCGATCCTCGAGTAGGAGTTATTGTCGAAGATCTGAAAGGTTTCCCAAATCAAACTCAGATTGAAGAAATAATTTGTTTAAATAATTATAGCGCTTTCGACAAATTAAGTTTTAAACGTAAGTTGAATCTGTGAGTATATATAAAAGCTTTAATGAATTTATCTTCAGCTTTTGGTTTCTTACAAATAATTTGCATTTAATATTAACTTTTATTTCTTTTTTCCCCTATAACGAGCAACCTGAAGTTGCAAATGTTAAAGCAAAATACATTTAAACAACATTGCAACCTTTGTCTAGTGAGAATGGCACACAGGTGGTTATTAACTTCCTCAAGCATTTGTTGCTTACTGAAAAGTGAAACAACAGTAATGTTAGTTCTCAAAGATAAACGATCAAAGGAACATGACATGATTGAAAGCAACAATTATTTAGTTTAACCCTTGAACTCGATTTTATACAAAAAAAAAAAAAGGAATGAAATTAAATACAATCTCTCAGATAACTACGATACACTACAAGGACGAATGAAATTCTTTTTAGGTGGAGTTGCTAAGAAGAAAGGCAAGAAGATAGGGAAGAAAAGAGTCATTAAGATGAAGACAAGATGTAACTGTATATGTAATAAAAAATGGAGATTTGAAACGAATGGCAGAGTAGAGTACCGATCATGGTAAGCATAGTAATGAATAGAGTTAAATGAGCAACAGAGAAGATTGTTTACGAAGAATTGGAATATAATAGTAAGAACGCTGAAACACTCAGTAATATACAGCTATGGAAGAAGTTGCCCTGCCGACAACCCTGGATAAGGATCGATATGAAAGAAGCTAAACACTAGCGTAAAAGAAGGAAAAAAGGAGAGATAGGAAGGGATCTTAGACATCATTAGTACCCTGTCATAAGATTTTAATGTGCCAAGGGTAACACAAAAAAACTGCTCATAGTCCTTAAGAACAGAAAACCATTAATCAGAAGGATAGAAAAGAATGCCATCAGTGATCACGAGCGTAAAAATTGATATAAATCAAGGGTTCCAAACATTTTTCCCTTGTGTAACCCCTGAGTCCTAAATTTACGTATGTAAAAAAAGTATTTATCATAAACCCCTTACCGCTTATCATGGACACCCGAAATAACATTCTGTCTTGATGGACCCCATCAAGGTTTCTGTTGATATCTTGAGGGTAAACATGTGGACCTCGATTGGGAAACGTTGATATAAATGATCATGAAGAATTAAATGCGATGAGATGAAAATTAAGAAGAGATACAAAGATCTTATATAAAATACAAGCCAGACTTAATTGGACTCTACTTAAGGAGATAAGAATTTTTAAAAAGTGCTCAAAAATGATTTTGTGATTGTGGAAGTGTATGTGGTGTTGTAAGCAATCGCTTACACAGCCAGTTCATAAACACTTTTATGTAGAAAGAAAAACACAAAAGGTATACTTTCTTTACGAAAATGCGTAAAAAGAAGTAATCATTGCTCAGAGAAGTGTGGAGAAATTATCAAGTTCAACTTCATTATCCATGCTCCAAAAATGATAGGCTGAGAATTGAATCAGTCGTACAGCGTCCACGCTTGTACTTATGTCCTGCCTTCCCTTGCCCTAATTTTTGAGAAAAGATATATCATGCTTTAAATTTTTAAAACAATAAATTATATAAATTTCCTAAATTATTATTTTAGTTAAATATGCAAATAAAATTATTATTAATATAATTTATAATTAAATTTCTGTGAAATTAAGTATTTGATTCAAAATCATTTATAAAATATTGAATTACTTGCTTTTTTTACTTTCTAATAATTTTTACATTTAAATTGATGTATTTCTAGAAAAAAGCTTATTAAAAAATTTTTCAAATTTTTTTTTTTTCAAATGTTTACAAACTTTTTCTAGAATTTTTTTTTATTTATTGTCCGTTTTTAGAAAGTTATTACTAGAAATTACTATTTATAAGGCTGTTTTTTTAGATAGTAATTTTTTTTAAACAGATTTTTCTAAAACTTTTTATTTTCAATAAACAATTATTTGATTTTACAATTTCCAAGAAATATTTAATAAAAACATTTTCTTGAATTTTTTTTTTTTTTTTTAAATTATTATTTGCAAATGAAATCTTTTAAAAAGGGACGTTCGGTAAAGGTGTAGATTGTTTCTGACTTTCGATTGTCCAAAAATATCGATAATCGAAAATATCGGAGAAGCCTAACGTAAACAAGAACGTTGCCAGAGGTACTATTACACTAGACATACACACAATTATTATTACTTACTTTTCTAGCAGAACCTAATTCGACTTATCATAACCTGAACTACCGAAGATGCCGTAATTTAACCTAAATAATAATAATAATTTTAATGTACTTATAGTTTATAACAACCTAAATTTAAGGTATCTGAACTGAAAAGAACAAATTACACTTATTCGTTAGGTATAAAAGTATCGATTAAAATAAAATATCGACATAAAAAATATCGATATAAAAAATATCGAAGGTCAGAAACAATCTACACCTAAGCCGGGACGTTCTATCAATTGTTATTTTTTTTAAGTTTTTTTTTTTTTTTTTTTTTTTTTTGTTTTTTGTTAGAAATTACCGTTTTCTACAAATTTTCTTTTTATTTGCTTAAATTTTGATTGAAATTACCTTCTATATTTTAAAAGAAAAAAAGCTTTAAAAGTTTATGCTATTAGGATTATTACTTCATAACCCCAACCTTCAGGTTGAGAAAATCTCATCCCAAACTCAGATTGAACTTACTTTTTTTTAACCTTTAACTTGTTTTATGATTTGCTCTTAAATATGTCAAGATGTTACAGACGCATTTTCTAATAACTATCTTGGACAGTTTACTAACCCCGCAATTTCTTTTCACGACATCGAAGAATATAAAATTTCGATATAAAACCTTCATTGCTCATATTCAAAGCAGGTATTTATAAATAGTAGTTTTTAGAAATGAATATTTTTTCCTTTCAAAATGTAGATCATAAATGCTTTTTAAGCAAAATTCTTGAAAATAAAATATTAAAAAGTCAAAAAATTATCATTATTTTTATTTTATTATTACATTATTATTATTATTTGTTATTATTAGTTTTATTTTTATTATTACTATCATTTGTTATTATAATTATTTGCAGCCGAAATATCATTACGAAAACCGTTAATAGAGAATCACAATAGATCTGATTATTTGGTTGGTAAAGAAATCGCCTTGAATTGCTCAACGTATATGAATGAAAAGTACAAACCACATTTCGAGTGGACTCTTCCAAATATTAACGCGGTATGTATATATTCAACATCAAATTATAAACAATTGTAATAAGATATTACAGATTATTATTCCAGGTTTAAACTTGTTAACCCCAATTTGAAATTTCACAATCTGTTATAGAACAGGATAATATTTGCTTTAAAATTGGGATATCGTGTCCCGAAAAAAGGGGTCAATCTCAAAAAAGTTTGTTTTAGTCCCAAAGAGGTAAATTTAACAGGAAAACTGGGAAATTTTTTATAGTCGCATAATTTTGACCTGTATGTTTTGCCACACTTTTCATTTTTTTAAATACTATTTTTCATTTCAGTATTTTTTAGCTCGAAAGTTTGGCCATTTGGCCCTTGACCTGGAATCACTAGACCAAATAACCGAACAACGAGTCGATAAGCCATTTGTAGCACAACATCCTTTCGTTATCATAACTGAAATTAGTATTACTTGTAGTTGTAGTAGTATTTAATTAGTAAGAATGATTTAATTAGTTGCACCTATAGCAAATCATAATTTTGTAGACCAGATGTGCATCTTTAATCCCATTAAATCCGATGACTCATTATGCCACGCTTCTTTATTAATAGTAATATTATTACGTAGAAAAATTCTTGAATTATTGCCCAAAATGATTTATATATACATACAAAGGTCATTCAAGGTTGATCAAAATATTTGTACGTAAAAGCCAAAGGACAAAAGTGGGAACGATACAACTTCGGTTGATTGTACAGTCGTCAACAAAAGTTCGTTCCTATTAGGCTGGAAATAAGTATTTATATAAAATGGAAATCATTTCATAAAAGCTCTATTTTGAATAAAAAGAAAATAAAAACATTGAGCGGGCTTAATTGAACTGTGATTGGCTGAACCTGAAATGATCCCCATTTTATATAAATATTTATTTCCAGCTTAATAGGAACGAACTTTTGTTGATGACTGTACATAAAGAGTATTGTATTTAGTAGTTGACGCATGTGCGTTTGTATTAGCAAACACGGCTGAAGGAGAGGTACCTGTTGAGATGGAACGGCAATTTATAATCATATTTTTCGTGAAGTAGAAATCGAAATCAGCTGATATTTCGAGATTGCAAGAACAATTTGTGGAAGAGACGTAAGGTGGGTTCCTTTGCATGCAAAACGATCGATGATCAGTCCCTGGGGCAGTATCGAACTCATGGGAACATATTTCCCAAATCAGTCACCACATATGATGAAAGGTTTTAAGTTCAGTTGGAGAGGTTGTAAGATTAGTCTTCTGGACTATGAACTATGTCATTTTTATGTGGAATTTTTGGAACCAGGGTCTCAGTTATTGCCCAGTATTATTTTACATTACAAATAGCGCAGTCCGAGATACCATTCACAGGAAAAGATTTGGAAATTGCTCACTCAGGATGTTTTTTATTATTGTCATTATTATTATTATTTTTAAATAATAATAATAATAATAATAATAATAATAATAATAATTTAATTAATTTTTAATTAATTAATTAATTAATTAATTAATTTTAATTTTTTTTTTTTTTTTTATTATTATATTATTATTATTATTATTATTATTATTATTATTATTATTATTATTATTATTATTATTATTATTATTATTACATAGATCAAGGAGTTAAAGGAATTCGTTAACAAAAGCTTATCGATCAGTACTTTATTAATTAAGAACGCAAGCTTTATCAGATTCTGGTCAATATGTTTGTACAATAAGTGCCCTAAACCTTTTTGAATCGAACGTCAAGAATATTGAAGTCAAAGGTTAGTTCCATTTAATACATTAAGTTATTTAGTAATTTAACTATTTGGTATTAATGTTATTATGAGTTATAATCTGTATGTGTAAGTTTGTAAATTAGTAAATCAAAAGTATTTTGGAATTATTAAGATGTTTTTGTAAGTTATTTCCTTAACTGTACTGTAAGTTAAAAACTTAAAGATTAAGTTTTCAAGATTATTAGATAGATATTGTTAGATATTTTGGTTGCTTTTCCTAAAATTTAACTTAATTGCACAGGAGAGTGCAAGCTGAAATGAGTTTGGTGTATTTAGTTATTGTATTTGAGAAAGTACACTTATATTACACATTTTTTATTAAGAGTTATTAACATTCATGTTAGTAGATTATTTAAGATTAATGAGTAATCTATTTTTTGGTAATCTAAGAGGAGAAATTTAATAACTTTATGGGTATTGCATTTTTCCAGTCACACAAGCACATTAACAGTCATTTGACGGTGGGAGGTTGAAAAAGGGAAAGCTCACTTTTAGAAGAATATTACCTGTGAAGCTTAGAGAATTTATTATATTTTTTATACATTCTGCCAAAGGGTTTTATTAACATAAATATTGATTTTCTAAAGGTTTCAGTGACATCCAAGTCCTTCACAATTTATAGTCTTGATAAAAATCTCTATTACAAAGCAAGTTATATAACTAACCCATTAAACTATTAATTTTTTAATTTATGTTCTTGTAATAGTGAATATTGTCCAATTCGTTAAATTCAAAGACAAAAATGATTCAATGGTCCATAAAAAGATAGTAAAAGATGGAGAAGACTTTCTGTGGGACATGCAGTTCGAAGGATACCCGAGAAATCTTATTTACACTTTCTACAATCCCTATGGGGATCTTTTTCTTCACAAGGATAAGAGGGTAATTTTATTCATTTGTCTCCTCTTCTTAGAGTTAAGAATCTTTTGTTATCATTTAACGGTTTAGGACAAGCAGATGAAAGATATAATATAATCTTCACTTCTTGAATCTGTGTATCAAATTATAGTATTACGAATGGAAACCAAACCTTTCTTCTTGGATCTTTCTCAAATTTATTCAATTTTTATATTTCATCAATTTTCACCTTTATATTTCAATTGTTAATGATTATTTGCTTATTTCTCTTAAGGCAAATGCAAGCTATGTCTATGAAGAAGGAAAACTGAGTCTAAGCATCAAGAAAGTTACTGTAGAAGATTTTGGAAACTATTCAGCGAGATTGGAAGCTCCAAATGGAAGTTACGATGAAACCTATGTTATGTTAGTTGTGAATGGTAAAGAATTTTAATACATTCATTTTTTAAATATAAAGGAATGATTCATTCTTTAATTGTTACTGTTAAATTTTCTAAGAAAATTTACCTATACTCTGTAAGCTATGAACGATCAGCACAGTAATTACTAATACTGAAAATTTCACAGTTTAAGCAGTTCTTTAAGAAATATTTTAACACTTGAATAATTGTAAAAACAATGATAAAATTTAATACAAAACCTTTTAAAAAATTAATTTTCAATTGTAAATATTTCAATCAAAAATTTTAAAGAAAGATTTATTCTTCAAAATGAACTTAGTGGGGAATGACACATATCTATCAAATTAAAACTTAATGTATCATGCAGTAATTTTATGGATTGATCAAATTTAGAGATTGAAGATTGTAAAAAGTACCTAACTTTTGATCTTACCAATTTTATAAAATTGTCAATATTACCAAAACAACTTAATGGGTTATTATATTTCATATCTCTAGAGCTGGATTCGTCATTCCCTCAAAAACAACTTTAGAATGAAATAACCTGTAAATTTAAAGAATGATACAGTTTTCATAATTAGAAGTTTAAGAATTGTTTTATATTTTTAATTTATATTTTTATATATTATTCCTTTAGGGAAACCAAAAGTACGATTCAGCGAGATCCCATCCGTACTTCCTTCTGACAAAAACTTCACTATAACTCTATTCATCCTAGCATTCCATTTAAACAAACCCGAACCGGATGTCTCATGCTTTCTCGGATCAAACTGTTCAATAAGATTTGATTTTTGTCGTCTAACCCAAATTTCTAATGTAAGTTCCACTTACAATAACATCCATAATAATAATAATAATAATAATAATAATAATAATAATAATAATAATAATAATAATAATAATAATAATAATAATTCAATTCAATTCGAACAGTTTATTCAGAAAAAAGTACATTTAAAAGTTTGAACAATTACATACAAAAAGGTCCTATACTGTTAAATACAATAATAAAAATAATAGGTAATAATAATAATAATAACAATTATAATAATGTCCAGTTCTCTGAAAAGGGGCTGCTAGGGGAAACACTCCGTTTCCTTTGAGCCCCAAAGTTTAGTACATATAGATTTAATAATTACATGTTAGGATAGGTTACTTCTAGAGTAACGGAGTTCTAGATATATTGATCATGCAGGCAACAATAACAAAGTTGTTAATTATGAAGTTTGCTACAACAATTTTAGTAATAATAATAGCAATGAAGATATTTATTTCAGTATTAATAATAATAATAATAATAATAATAATAATAATAATAATAATAATAATAATAATAATAATAATAATAATAATAATAATAATAATAATAATAATAATAATAATAATAATGATAATAAGAATAAATATAATAATAATAATAATAACAACAATAAAACAATAATAACAATAATAACATTTATGTTATACAACCGTGATAATAATAATGATAATAATATTTGTGATGATAGTAGGAGACATAGAATAAGTTGTAATATAATCTTTTCAATAAAATTTTCAATAATAATAATAACGACAGTAAGAATAATAAAACAGTTGCAGCACTGATTTTACCTAGGAATAATAATGATCGTATTGATGATTTCGGTAATGGAATTAATATTATCATTATAATAATAATAATAATAATAATAATAATAATAATAATAATAATAATAATAATAATAATAATAATAATAATAATAATAATAATAATAATTAGGCTTGTAAAAGAAAATTATTTGTTAGTTAGAATTTTTTTGGTAAATTCTCTGGCCAGTTTTACTTTTTGAATTTTTCAAATGATTTTCAAATAGATTCAAATGACTTTATAAACACGACGCTTGAAGAATTTCTTTGCCTTTAAATTAGAACCATGAATAATGTATCTAGTGTCTATTTGAATATGGCAAGCGTTTTCGATATTTTCAATTTCAATTGCTGTGATAACATTAAATTTATTGTTAAAATTTGTTTCAGTTATTGAGTATTAATGATAATACTGAGTATTAATAATAATAATAATAATAATGATGATAATAATAATAATAATAATAATAATAATAATAATAATAATAATAATAATAATAATAATAATTATAAGAATAATTATAATAATAATTTAAATTTGAATATTATTAATATTAATAAAACTGATAAAAATTGAATTATAATAATAATAATAATAATAATAATAATAATAAATAAATAAATAAATAAATAAATAAATAAATGAATTACATTTCTCTTCCACGGATCTAAAAATTAAATTATGTTCAAAGTTAATTTTTTTAAAAATATAATTCTAGAGAATAATTTACAAATTAAATAAAATGAATGATTATATTTTTTTGGTAATGCATTTCGTTCACAAACTTGAGACATCTTCAGAACTTTAAATTATAGCAGTGAATGAATTTACTTACTTACTTTTATTTAATGAACAACTTACAATAAAATAAATTAACATTATTATAGTTTTGAAAAAATATTTCAAACAATAATTTTATTTTCATCCGATTCTCCTGAAACTTTCCCGACGAAAAAACTCCATTCCTAGCGTTTTTACGAAGGATTAACCGCTTAAAAGTTTTTTTTTTTTTTTTTTTTTTTTGGAAATTTTAGGAATGTTTAAATCTACGGTGAGACCAAGTCAAAAATGTTTTTGGCCTGAAATTTTGTGTTTGTATTTATAAATATATTGGCTACAAAAGCTTCTAACAGTGTTTTGTTCTCTGCGTTACGAAAAAATGTTATATACCCTTACTTGACCAGGTGTAGAAAATTTTTTTTCCAATTTTGAAAAATTCACACCTGTGAACAAAAAAAAAAAAAAAAAAATTTTTTTTTTTTTTTAAATAAAACCTATGTAAAATTTTTTTTATTTTGGAATGGTCAATAGTGAAATGAGAGGGCTGCAAATTTTTTCAAATACTTTATTCAATGCTATTTGTTCTTTTCGAGATACAGCTTATCGAAAATGGGCAATTTTCGACGAAATTTCAAAATTTCAAAAGTTTGAGAGGCTGTATCTCGAACCAAACAAATAGGTTTTAAAAGCGTCTTAAAAAAAGTTTTAGAGATATCCCTCCTCTAAAGGCTTGCTAAATTTAAAAAACTTTTAACGTACAGGTTTTTTTAAATTTCTTTCTCCGGAAGGGTTTTTTTTTTTTATTTTTTATTTTTTTTATTTTTTCATTTTTTTAAATTTGAATTTCTGTAATCAATCGCTATCAGCATTTTTCCAAAATGTTTTCTGATAAAGTTGTAGAAATTGGGGCTTAGAATGCACAGGGAATATTTAGGGTCATTCGGAAAACTATTTTGCCACTTCTATTCATTCTATTTTTGAATTTTGACCCCAAATAACTTTTAAACTTTTAGAGACTCAGAAAAACGTCAGAAATCGAAAGTTCTTAAATTTAAAAAATTCAAATACATTGTAAATTCCAGTTCAGTCGGTCAAATAATAAAAACTTTTTTTTAGATTGGATTCTTCCCATTTTAATTTAAGTTTAAGGGACATAACATTGAATTTTATGTTAATGTTGGGTCTATAGTTTTTAATGTAAAAAGCTTCTGCAATTTTTAAATTTTGGACTTCATTCGAAGTATACGGGACTTTGAAATGAGTTAATATATTTTGAAGTCTGACTCAGGAATACCTTGTTATTATTATGTTAATTATTGCTTATTGTAATTTGTTCATGTAAATTCATTCACTGCTATAATTTCAAGCTCTAAAGATGTCACAAATTTGTGAAAGAAACGCGTTAGCAAAGAAAAATAATCATTGATTTTATTTTATTTGCATTGTACTCCAAAATTATATTTAAGAAAATTAACTTGAAACAGAAAATAATTTTAGATCCGTGGAAGGGAAATGTATACAATTTTTTAAAACAAAAGTTAATAAGGAATTTCTTAAATAATAATAATAATAATAATAATAATAATAATAATAATAATAATAATAATAATAATAATATATAATAATAATAATAATAATAATAATAATAATAATAATAATAATAATAATAATAATAATAATAATAATAATAATAATATAATAATAATATATAATAATAATATATATAATATATATATATATATATATATATATATATATATATATATATATATATATATATATATATATATATATATATATATATATATATATATATATATATATATATATATATATATATATATATATATATATATATATATATATATATATATATATATATATATATATATATATATATATATATATATATATATATCGTTCCTGCTCTTCAGTATCTCTTTGGATAGGAATACCCTACTGGTGATCACCTTTCTCCTCTCTCTGATATTTGGTCCTCTTAAATTTGGAATTTCGGTAAATCTTTAGGTGGGGCGCAAGACATATCAAAAGCTTTTGATAGGGTCTATCACAAAACATTAGTTTCCAAGCTTCCTTCTTTCGGTATCTATCCTTCGCTCTGTAGCCTTCTCTCTGATCTCTTTTCCGGTCGTTCTATTGCAGGCGTAGTAGACGACCATCGTTCTTCCTTTAAATATATCAATTGTGATGTTCTATTCCAACTTTTTTCTATTTTTCATCAATCATTTTCTTTCCATACCTTCTTCACCAATCCACTCTTTTGCTTACGATTCCACCCTTCGCTATTTTTTTCATCTTGAAAGGCGCCATACACAACCACAGTTAGCTTATGTTTGGAAGATTGCCTTGGAGTAGCTGACTTCTCATTTTTTATCGTATTTTCAATTGGGACAGGAGAAAACATGATTGTTTTCAATCCCTCAAAAACTCAATCCTTCACCTATCTACTCGGCAACATCTTCAACACAACTATAATATCTTCTTCGAAAACACTCAACTCCAACCTTCCGCTATCCTCAACATTTTTGCTGTTTCCTTTTCTCGTGATCTTTCTTGGATTAATCACATTATCTCTCTTTCTATATCAGTTTCTAAGATGTTAGGTGTTCTGGGGAGCCTTCGAAACTTTTTTCCACCAATCCTGCTGCTCAATCTGTATAGAAGCGTAGTCCTTCCCTGTTCTATAGAATACGCGTCGCATATCTGGGGTGCTATAACTCACGCAGGTCGTCTTGAAAAGGTGGAATCTAAACCTTTTTTTCTCATTAACTCTCCTCTTAATAACTCTATAAAATCTCTTTCTGCTAGTAGAACCGTTGCATCAGTCTCTTTGTAATATCTCTATTACTATGAACATTGATCTTGTGATCCTACTAGTCGTATACCTCCTTCCTTGCGAAGAGCTACAACGAAGCGTCTGCCCACGCAATCTCATCCTTTTGCTGTCCGATTCTCTGACCTTAGACTTAATATCTATGCTCAATCTTACATGTATTGTAATGGTAAAGTTTGGAATACCCTTCCTTCTTCTATTTTCCACACCACCTATGATTTATACACCGTTAAGGAGAACTTTCAACTCAAGTCCCTCAGTTTTGGGGGTGAAATAATTTCCCCTACCTTTTTGATTAAAGTTTTGTTAGAATTTTATTTTGATGATTCCATATAATTAGCAGTCTTTCATAATTCCAAACGGTTCCTGAGAAAAAGACTTTTAAAGCGATACCTGTCGAACGACCTTGAATCTGGCGGCATATGGTACCCTCAAAGGAAAATTAATATTTTTATTTTTTTAAACAATTTTTTTAAATATTTTTATAGAAAATTTTATCCTGATTCCAAGTCGTATTTGTTTTTTAAGTTTATTCGTAATATAGAATTCATAGTTTTTCATAATTCCAAACGGTTCCTGAGAAAAAGACTTTTCAAGTAATACATGTCAAACGATCTTGAAAGTCCCTTCTATGACTCTTATAAAGGAAAAAATCATTTTTCAATTCAATTTTCTTCTTGAAAAATTATCGATAAAGTATCAATATTTATATCGATCCCATTCGATTTTATTATGCACTTATATATATATATATATATATATATATATATATATATAATATATATATATATATATATATATATATATATATATATATATATATATATATATATATATATATATATATATATATATATATATATATATATATATATATATATATATATATATATATATATATATATATATATATATATAAGGTTAAATTCACTATTACCCAAGATCTTGTTGTAGAATTTGTCGACACGATAATATATCGAATCATTGTAATTTTATTGATATAATCAATTATTTATACATATTTTCACTTAAGAAAGAATGCGGCAAAGACCTTTGTTAATTTATATATATATATATATATATATATATATATATATATATATATATATATATATATATATATATATATATATATATATATATATATATATATATATATATAAATATTATACTTGTTTAAAACACTGTGTCAGTGGGCGTAGCTAAAGTATCTTGTTGAAAGAAGATTGGCTGAAAATTTAATCTTAAAATTGGACCCATGTTACTTTGAAAAATGATCGACCCAAGCAATAGTGTATTATTTCTGTGCACGATAATACATTTACTTTGAAGTTTATTTACTAATGTGCTTATGTGTTCTCCAAATATTAGCTTTTCTTCTATTAAAAATTCCAGGATTTCTGCGCTACTTGTACGGGTTAGTTAAATATAGCTAAGTTTAATTTAAAAATATTTCCTACGTTATTCTGGCTTATTATAATGTAAGAATTTTTTTTAGATTAATGACAGTTTATTTGCGTCGATTCACCTCGAGATGTTTGATAAAATAATTTCAACTTTTTGGAGAGAGTTTCGGGTTTTTGGTCATTGATCAACTAAGACTTATCATCTGCGAATAAGACAGAGAAGGGGTTGTGTGAGTTCACTAAGTCATTTGTATATATATTTAAAATAAAGAGGTTCTGGTTTGGAACCCTGTGGAACACTTGTTTTAATTGTTGTGTGTTAAAAAGTATTTCACCCAACTTCACATAGTTTTCTTCCTTTGAGGTAAGTTTTAAAGCACTGCAATTTTAAGCCATCGAAACCCAGTCTGTATAGTTGGGTTAATAGGACATCATGGTCCATTGTAAACATCAAGGTCTAGTAACAAAAGGTGTGACTAGTCTTTATTTTCTAAATTTTTGTAGTGTTTCGCTCAGATAGATAAGGGCGTCCGAAGTTGAAAGCCATTTTCTGAAACCAAACAAGAAACCGCTAAGTAATGAGTTTGAGGTGAAATATTCTGTCAGATGATCAAATATTATTTTTTCGAATATTTCCTAATCATCTGTGTATCGGATATAAGTCTGTGGTTTTTAAGGAAAAAGTGATCGTCTCTCTTAAAGATAGAAGTCAAGCAGGGAAATTTTAAGAGTAGAGGGGAAGACACCTAAAAGGATTGAAGCATTGAATAAATGAGATAATGGGGCGGAAATGATGTCTGCAATGAGCTTGCATTCGAGGTTTGAGACACTCAAGATATCATATTTTTTATTTTATTTTTAGACCAGTATTTATATATAGAACACCTAATGGAGTAATATTTTCAAATGAAGATTGTGAGTTACACTGAGGTGAAAATGCTTGATAGTTTGTTTGTCTTGCTGTTCTATTTGATAAAATGCCTTTCCAATATTGATGAAATAACTATTAAATGAATCTGCGACTTTCATTTGGTCTGTTGAGACTTCATTATTTATTGATAGTTAGTTTATAATGTGGGTAGGCTCTTTATATTTATTTATTAGATTGTTTATGAGGTTCCATACTGCTTTTGAATTATTGTTTACCTCACACAGTTCATGGGTGCAATATTTTTTTCACCTTTTTAAATAGTTATTTCAAATGTTTGATTTAAATGTTATATAATTGAAGAGAGATGATTCCCCATTAATAATCCTAATGTTAGCCATGGATTTTGGGCTCTTTTACAGCCTAACTATTTGGTTTTAATTTGAAAGATCTCATGATAACAACTATATATGTGATTCATAGAAGTGTTGAATCTTGAGTGTGTGTCTTTTTATTCTTTGTTTACAGAAGAAAAGTCAATTTCTTTTATTTTTTCTATGAATATCCTATTTCTTGTTTTATTTTCTACTCTGTATTTTATAGTTGCTAGGTTATATAACTATTATTCCTTGTCTTGAACAAGGAAAAGAAAATGATCTGTGAGGTCAGTCTGCAGGATGAAAGATTTCACATTGCAATTTAAATTTTCCCAAATATAATGTAATAGAGTGAGATTTTTGCTTTCATTTCTGTTAGGCCTAGTAAGCTGTGCAATATAATTTATAAATCCGTGCGATGTCATGAGGTTCTACTAAGGTGTGCCTCCTAATGAGGGATTCTTGCTCAGAATATCTGTATTAAAGTCTACATAATCAAAACATTTGAAGCATTCAAGTGGATTTGAATTAAAGTGTTCTGAGAGTTTATACGATCAATTCTTTAATAATAATAATAATATAATAATAATAATAATAATAATAATAATAATAATAATAATAATAATAATAATAATAATAATAATAATAATAAAAATAATAAAAATAATAATAATAATTGAAATAATAATAATATATTATCTTAATTATTTTTATTTTTATTATTATTATTATAAATAAATAAATTAATTAATTAAATAAATAATCTTTCAGCAAAGTTACAGGCTTGAAAAGGATTTTGGTCCTCCTAACCGATACAAACTTGTCTTGTCATTACTTCTTCCATCTTCAAGAATGTTATATTGTGATGTCTTTAATGGCAATGACGTCGGTGAAATAGAGACGTATCTCAATGTTTCAGGTAAGAATTTCTTTTGTGTATATGTTAATATGTTAATACTACTACTACTTCTTCTACTACAACTATTACTACTACTACTAATAATAATAATAATAATAACAAAAATAATAATTATAATAATAATAATAATAAAAATAATTTTAAATGATAAAAATTAAGATTTGTTTAGAATTTTTAAAAAAGGTTATTAAGTTTGCTTTGTTTATGAGGAAAAAATGCAAACATGGTTAATTAAATATCTTATTATTATTCAGAATTATCTACGAGAACATGAGAAAGAAAATACTTTGAATTTTATCAATATATATATATATATATATATATATATATATATATATATATATATATATATATATATATATATATATATATATATATATATATATATATATATATATATATATATATATATATATATATATATATATATATATATATATATATATATATATATATATATATATATATATATATATATATATATATATATATATATATATATATATATATATATATATATATATATATATATATATATATATATATATATATATATATATATATATATATATATATATATATATATATATATATATATATATATATATATATATATATATATATATATATATATATATATATATATATATATATATATATATATATATATATATATATATATATATATATATATATATATATATATATATATATATATATATATATATATATATATATATATATATATATATATATATATATATATATATTCAATAAATGCTTATAAACCAAGCAGTTTGTAACAAAGTAAATAGAGCTAAACATATTGGAGGATAAAGAAATACTTACCTCATCAGGGGTCGAACCACCGCATGTTGCGACTGAGAAAGACAAAAGACTCGGTGCTCTACCGCTGAGCTATCCACGAACCCAAAAAAGTTCGCTTCAAAGAACAGTTTCAAGCAACCGATCTTCCCGTCAAGGTACAATCACCAGGTTTTCACCCTGTTCCTCCCCGCTCCTTAGATTTTATTCAATAAATGCTTATAAACCAAGCAGTTTGTAACAAAGTAAATAGAGCTAAACATATTGGAGGATAAAGAAATACTTACCTCATCAGGCGTCGAACCATCGCATGTTGCAACTGAGAAAGACAAAAGACTCGGTGCTCTACCGCTGAGCTATCCAAATCTAAGGAGCGGGGAGGAACAGGGTGAAAACCTGGTGATTGTACCTTGACGGGAAGATCGGTTGCTTGAAACTGTTTCTTGAAGCGAACTTTTTTGGGTTCGTGGATAGCTCAGCGGTAGAGCACCGAGTCTTTTGTCTTTCTCAGTCACAACATGCGGTGGTTCGACCCCTGATGAGGTAAGTATTTCTTTATCCTCCAATTTGTTTAGCTCTATTTACTTTATATATATATATATATATATATATATAATATATATATATATATATATATATATATATATATATATATATATATATATATATATATATATATATACGAGAAAATGCTTTTGGGATGACCTAAGATTATTAGATGCTATAATTACAAAGGAAGTTTTAACAAGTCAATCGAAAGCCGATCTTTAAAATTACAACCTAATAACAACTTTATATAGTTTGCCTGTTTCACAGTTAATCCCAAGAAAGAATACAGCAACCTCTCTTTTCTATAAACCCCGTTATCTTTGGCTGCTTCTTTTTCTATCCTTTTCTATGAACACTTCATCTTACCCTTGGAAACCGATATCTTTGTTAGAACGTGTCATATTCTTCCCCTCTCCTTATTAAGCTTGTAATGGAAACAAGCATATCATTTCCTACCATGAATTTAATAACAAAAAACGGGTTCTTTTCTGTGAATATTTCTTGTTTCTCTTAATCTCTTCAAGAAGCTGATGTCGACTTCTGGCAATAAATTAAACGTCAAAAAAAAAAAAAAATAAAAAAAATAAACAAAAAATAAAACATGCACATCTCTTATATTCACCCCTAATCTAATTAACCGATTTCTCCCTAAGACCCTATTTTTACCGATGAGTAAGTATTTATAATAAAAGTAATTCCTACAGATCAATCGGCACCTTTTCTGGTAATGGTTCGCACAGAAAATGCCCTTGTAAACCTGACCAGTCCAGGAACATTGGAAACAATAAATGCCACTGAAGGGGACAACATCAATATTACATGTTTTGCACTTGATTCTTTTTACAATTTTGCTTTCTTTAATTATTCAGGTATGTAAAGTTCTTTAACATAGTGATAGACATCTACTGAGATTCCGGATGGGATTTTTCATATTGTGCAAGTGTGAGAGCAGATAAAATATATGAATGCCGAACGTTATTGGATAAAACTCGAAAGCGAATCATATATGTCATTTATTTATGTTAAATCATTATATTTTTGAACTCATTATTTTTATGTACTGTATGTGTGAATTAGTATAAAGTGTGAGTCGAGAGGAAATCACCAAACACCGAGAGTGTATTCTACACATACTGTAAATGTTTGACTAAAAAACCTAAAATTGTAATTCGATTTTTATTTGTTTTCGAATTACAGCGTTCTAAAGGTTGATGTTGCAGTCGATCAAGTAAACTAGCATATGGCATACGCAAAAAAAAATAAAATAATTTGTCAATTAACCCATTGTTAGTTGTGAATTATTTTGTGTGATAACCGTATAAAAGTTATAAACAATTCCAAACATTTACTCAAATCTGAAATATGCGAATATGATGTTGGCTTATATGGTTTTGAAAAGGGTATGCTACAGCTGCTCTTGAGGAGTACCGCAAACCGTGTTTGTATTGTAGAATTCCAGGTCAAAACGCATTTATCAAAAGTTTCAACACAATATGTGCGACCAGTACACTATTTAGTGAGCAAATCACATCAGAACATACCTACAGACAAATGTAAATGAAGTAGAAGGCATACTTGATTTAGTGGAGCAGAGTACTACGAATAGCTTATGAAGAATTACCGTTCAACTTAAAATTCCTCAAAGAAAAGTGATCCGTACATTGCAATGAGAGTTCTTATATCCATACATGTGCAGCATCTATATTCAGGAGACAATGCTAACACATGTTATTTTGTTAATTAATGGATAATCACTAATCGTCCTTTGGTTCAATACATATTTTTTACCGATGAAGCAATATGCATTCGCGACGGGATCGAAAATACCCGTAACTCTCATCGATGATCTAAGGAAAACACCCATGGACGGAAATAGTAGGAACAAATTTTCAGCAACGTTTTCAATTCACGTGTGTTGTGCGATTGTCTATAGTCATTAAATTGGCCTTTCATTATTGAGAATCGCCTAGCAGAAGAATGTTATTTGGAATTTTTGCAAAATGAGTTACAAGGTCTATAAGAAGATGCTCCTTTAAATATAAGAATTGCTATGTTCTATCAACTATATGGAGCTCATCTACATTTTTCTCGCCATGTCAAACAATACTGTATTTAAATAGAACATTTCCTTAACGATAGGTTGATCGAGGTAAGCCTGTTTAAAGTTTGATACCTTACACCATTGGATTTTTGTTTATTGAGCTGGTTGAAAAGTGAGGTATTCAAATGTAAGGTGGAAAATCGAGGTGCACTAATTCTTTAAATTTTGAATGCTGCAACTCGCAGGACTTAGGAGAGCAGCAAATACTATTCTAAGACTATCCAAAAAATTCATGGAGGTAGAATCTTTGATAATTTATTGTAAAATAAATATGCTTTTTAAATAAACTTGTGTTAGCTTACTTGAACATAAAAAAATTCTTTGAAACGCTGTAATTCAGCAACAAACGAAAATCAGATTACAACTTTTGTGTTTTTTTTAGTCATATAATTATGTGTAACAATGCACTCCGGGAGTTTAGTGCTTACCTCCCTATTCACCCTATATATTGTTTTTTTTTTTTTAATTTTTTTTTTTTTTTTTTTTTTTTTTTTTTTTTTTTTTTTTTTTATTTTTTATATTATTATTATTATTATTATTATTATTATTATTATTATTATTATTATTATTATTATTATTATTATTATTATTATTATTATTAAATAATAAGTTATAATTTCCTTTCCGTTTTTCCAAAAAAATTATTTCTTCTTCTATTGCTGACAGGTTTTGCCCACAAACTTCGGACATCATGAGAACTTGGATTCTTGGTTTATTTTCATCCAAAAGTTAAGATAATAAATTTTTAAAATTATCAATATTATTTATTTTCTGTGCTTTACGTGAGCAGTGTAGAATTTAAAATGATAGAGATATACGTTTGTATGCCCCATCTGTCAATCAATAAGTCGCCGGACCAATGAACTTCGGCATGCAGTCGAATTCTGCACTCTGTGGTGCATGATAGAGTTTAAATGAAAGGGCATAAGCTCTCCTTTAAGAGTTAGCAGGATTTTCCTTTCGGTTAGTCAACATCGTGTACCAGTTTGCGTACCGATTCTGAGAACACATGACTGATTCATTGACAGAGGGAACATACCAGCGTATATCTGTTTCATTTTAAATTCTACACAGATCATGTAAAGCACAGAAAATAAATAACATTGAAAATTTTCAAAAATTTATATTTCACTTTTTGCTTAAAATGAATCATTTATTTTCAAGAATCCAAGTTTTGATGATGTCCGAAGTTTGAGGACGAACCCGATCAGAGCTTTAATGATGTCCGGAGTTTGAACAAAAACTCGGTCAGAGCCTTGATAACGTCCGAAGTTTGAGAACGAATCCGTTCAGCGTATTATTATTATTATTATTATTATTATTATTATTATTATTATTATTATTATTATTATTATTATTATTATTATTATTATTATCATAATTAT
>SEYY01013617.1:0-5000 GCA_009176605.1 Armadillidium nasatum
TAAATTTGTTTACGTAATATTTCTTTTGCTTTTTAAGACGATTTTTAATTGTTTATCAAAGTTCATGTATAATTGAAACGGTATAATCCCTTCTTTGTAATTGCGGTAAAGTTTATGCTTCTGATTAATCGAATTTTTTAGCCAGGTGTTATCCAAGGATTAAATTACCCCAAATTGATCCAGTAAAGTGTGTTTCTGTTCTCAACGTTATTAGGGCGAGTAGGTATTGTTATATAATTGATAAGACCGTTTGACGTCATTTCATTGGAAAGTGTATTATTGCCTGTGGAGGAGCCAGATTGCACAGATCAATATTGAAATCCCGGCAATTATCATTTTTGTGTTCCGCAGGTGTGTTTGAATTATAGATTCCAGGGAATTAATGAATTCAATTTTCGAGCCATTAGGGGGCTATATAACCACAACCTTTTGGAACTTGTTTTCGATGAGCACCACCATGGCTTCTTATTATCATTTATCAATGAATAAATTATTTTAGATATGCACAAATATCGTTTCTTACAAATATAGAGACCCTCCTCCCCGCTTGTTTGACCTTACAATGTGATTCCGTTAATCCTGGTAAGAATAAACGTTTTTATTATGATCATTTAAGAATGTTTCGCTTAATATTATAAATCAAGATTAATATTTTGGTAGCTAAGGTAATTTAGGAATTCATCATAATGTTTATTAAGGCTCCTAATGTTTTGATGATATAATGAAAAGATGTTAGTATCATCCGGGCTATTTTTTAGGGAATCAGGATATATATATTTCGATGTAATAACTCTCCCAATTCTTGGTTTCAACATACCATATGTTAATAGTATTAAAAATTATTAATAATAATAATAAATAATAATAATAATAATAATACTAATAATAATAATAATAATAATATAATAGTAATAATAATATAATAATAATAATAGTAATAATAATAATAATAATAATAATAATAATAATAATAATAATAATAATAATAATAATAATAATAATAATAATAATAATAATAATAATAATTATAATAATAATAATAGTTATAATAATAATAATAATATTAAAAATAATAATAACACCAATAATAAGACGATTGATAGTAAATAAGAATAACTTGAATTATGAACGGTACAGTATCACACAAATAGTTTCAACCAGGGTTACCTAGAATAATAGCAGAGGTAAAAGAAGTGAACTTAGATATAATTGCCCCACACGTACAGTTGGAGATAACAAGTGCCGTAGTGATAACAACATAATATGAACAATAGTAATACGAATTGTTAATATTAATAACCATTGTAATCATAATAATAATAGAGTTAGTAATTAATAAAGAATACTAGCTAATTTTACTATTAATTATAGCAATAATGATAGTAATAATAATAGCAATGTACCAATCGTAAAACGTATAATAATAATAATAATAATAATAATAATAATAATAATAATAATAATAATAATAATAATAATAATAATAATAATAATAATAATAAATAATAATTAATAGCAATTAATAAGAGTAAGTAATAACCATAATATTTATAAAAACAATAATAATAGCAACAATAATAAATATAATAATAAAAGTGATAATAATAATAATAATAATAATAATAATAATAATAATAATAATAATAATAATAATAATAATAATAATAATAATAATAATAATAATAATAATAATAATAATAATAATAATAATAATAATAATAATAATAATAATAATAATAATAATAATCTATAATAATAATAATAATAATAATAATAATAATAATAATAATAATAATAATAATAATAATAATTATGTTAATAAGAATAAGGATATTATTCTTATTAGTTATTAAATACAAAATGTACGCCTCCCACGAGTTTCTATAATTAATTAACTTCTTCTAATGCCGTCGGATTTAAGTGAGCTGAGTTGAGATATTTATTCAATTCTTCATCATTTTTAATTTTGATAGGATCGTCGTCAGGAGATTTCTTAATATGCAATACCCCATTTTTATAGTAGCAGGAGTGTAATAGTTGCCTATGATCTCTCCGTATTATGAGGGCTTTCTTCAATAATTTCCTCTTTCCCGGCGTGAGGAATTCGTTGATGAAAACATATGGTTTTTCTTTGATGCAGGTCGATATTAGTTTGCTCTTCAACCCCTGCTCCTCAATCTTAAATCTAATTGGACGTTTATCATTTGTATTGTTTTCTGTTCTTTTTTTACCTATCCGATAAACATCACTTATGGCGTTAGGTTGAAGTTTTATTTTTACCTTTGTTCTATGGTTTTTGCCACTGTTTTTTTTTTGCAATCCTCGTCCTCTACACCTTCAGGAAGTCCAACTCCACTGATAACCAATATATTTTTAACTTGGTCTTGTTGCAATTGACCTTTGATTCCTCAAGGGCCTGGACTGATTTTCTGATATCAGTCAGTTGTACTTCCGCATGGAGGGAATTATAAACACTTTCGTATTTATGTAATTTGTCTTTCAGTTCTTTGATCTCTGTATTTTTCTGTTCTTTAAATTCGTGAAAAGCAGATTCAAGGGTTGAGAGTTCTTCCCTAAAAGCCGTGTTAAGAGTAGCGATCTCCCTCTTTAAACTATTTATCATAGAAAGTAGTTCTGAATTACCATACTCACTTTGACTTGAGGTAAAGGATGAAGAAAAGTTCAATAATAATAATAATAATATAATAATATAATATAATAATAATATAATAATAATAATATAATATATAATAATAATAATAATAATAATAATAATAATAATAATAATAATAATAATAATAATAATAATAATAATAATAATAATAATAATAATAATAATAATAATAATAATAATAATAATAATAATAATAATAATAATAATAATAATAATATAATAATAATAATAATAATAATAATATAATAATAATAATAATAATAATAATAATAATAATAATAATATAATAATAATAATAATAATAATAATAACAGAAAAATAATAATGATAGTAGTGTATAATAATAATTTTTATATTTCTTATTTTTATTTTTACTATTATTATTATTATTATTATTATTATTATTATTATTATTATTATTATTATTATTATTATTTATTTTTATTATTATTATTATCACTTTTTATTATTTTTGTCATTATTACTTAGTTATAATACAGATTTATTATTTTAATTATTACTTAAATTAAAAATTAAAAAAAAATTAAAATCAAAAAATAATAATAATAATAATAATTGTAAAAGTAATAATGAAAATCATAGCATCTTTAATTATAAGTACAGTAATAATGGCAAAAATATTTAAAAAGTATAATAATAATAAAAATATTTATAATAACAATAATAATAATAAAAATAAAAATAATAAATATTAAAACATTATTAACTTTTTTTTTTATTTTTTTTTATTATTATTTCATTATTATCATAATTATTAATATTATTATTATTATTATTATTATTATTATTATTATTATTTATTATTATTATTATTATTATTATTATTATTATTATTATTATTATTATTATTATTATTATTATTATAATTAGAATTATTATTATTATTATTATTATTATTATTATTATTATTATTATTATTATTATTATTATTATTATTATTATTATTATTATTATTATTATTATTATTATTATTATTATTATTATTATTATTATTATTATTATTATTATTATTATTATTATTATGAGGACCAGTGGTGGTAGTAGTAGTGTTAGTATTATTTTTGTCACCATTAACTTTATTACTGTTAATAGTTTTTATTTTAGAAATCTTTATTTCCTTCAATATCTTGCTTTTACCATTTTTGTTATATATTTTTACTATGTATTTATATAGAATCATTTTAGATTTGATATGATTTCATGTATAATTTGCTTTTTATATAATGATTACTTTTCCCTGTAAATATATGATGTACTTAACAAAACATTTGCTCATTTCCTTTTTCGGTCAATAATAATAAAAATGTATGTGTTGTTTTATTTCGTGAGTTATTGTAAGAAAATAAAAAATATATTTTTGCTGAATAAAGCTTTTCTGATTCTGATTTCAGACTTACTATTATTATTATTATTATTATTATTATTATTATTATTATTATTATTATTATTATTATTATTATTATTATTATTATTATTATTATTATTATTATTATTATTATTATTATTATTATTATTATTATTATTATTATTATTATTATTATTATTATTATTATTATTATTATTATTATTATTATTATTATTATTATTATTTATCCTCGAATACAATGGAACACATCTGGTTAGAAACCACAACCCAAGAGGTGGAGTTTCCATTCATGTAAGAAACGAATTTTCCATCAAAGTAAAAGTAATTACATCAACAGAAAATGATATTATCGAAGCAATCGCTATTCAAATTAACACCAAATAAATAAAACAAAATATAGTTGGAATCTAAAAACCGCCAGATTCTTCAAAAAAAAAAAAATTTATATTATTTTTTTTTTTTTTTTTTTTTTTTTTTTTTTTTTTTTTTTTTTTATTTTTTATTTATTTATTATTATAATTATTATTATTATTATTATTATTATTATTATTATTATTATTATTATTATTATTATTATTATTATTATTCTCTTTGTATACTTTCATTCAAACCCGTTTGAATGAATCAAATGTTCTGATTGCTGGAAACTAATATAGAATGCTGAACAAGAAATAATAATAATAACAATAATAACAATAATATAAAATAAAAACAATAATAATGATAATAAATAATAATAATTACAATTTTAATTAATAATTATTAAAAGTAATTTTAGTTAGTGATAATAATAATAATAATGATAAAAATAAGAATAGTAGTAGTAATAGTAATAATAATAGTAACACTAATAATAATATTAATAATAATAATAACAATAATAAATAATAATAATAAATAATAGAAATATAAATGACAATAATAATAGTATTAGTAATA